>JBBPDA010156487.1:0-18979 GCA_037974385.1 Arnoldichthys spilopterus | reverse complement strand
GAGAGAGAGAGAGAGAGAGAGAGAGAGAGAGAGAGAGAGAGAGAGAGAGAGAGAGAGAGAGAGAGAGAGAGGGAGACCATGGTTCACCTAAACTGAAATCTTTCCACAAACCATAGCTCCACCTAGTGTTCACTCCTTCATAAACAGACACAGTGAAAAATTTTATTCAGTGTTTTCATACACTTAAGACAATATTGCATTTTATATGTTTCTATAATAATCCAAGAGCTTTGAAGTCCCTAAGCACAAATGTGTGTGCAGATGTTTTGTCCCAATTCCCGTGCTCTGTTAGTGAACACAGAAACCAGGAACACTTCCAGACCACTTGCAATCTTCTGTTTTCCTCATCATCAGCCACTAACTAACCCACCACCCTCAACGCACATGCAGCTCAAGAAGACCAATTCCCACAGTCCCATCATCTCCCATTCATTCAAATCAAGCTTTTGCTTACTCACTGTTAATTCGTTTTTCTGCAGCCAAACTGGAGAAAAGTGTGTGTTCCACTGAGAACTGCTGCATAAGGCTTTAATTAACACTATGTGGGGTATAATTAAGACAATTGCAGCATTTAGTTTTCTTATATAGGCTTGGCTTAGTAGAGAACGCTCAACCACTGACCAGAAGCAAATACCTGCACTAAGAGTAGGTTAGCGCAGCCAAACCCACATATACAGACACGGACATTAGCTTGATCTCAAGATCACACTCTGGGCTGCAAAATCTCAGACACTTTCATATTTGTCATAGATGCAAGGTCATGAGATGGGGAAACTTTTTTTTATTATATATATATATATATATATATATATTACACACACACACAAAATGGTGAAAGATTGAGGTGATTTCTATGGTTGAGTTTAAATACATCCAGCTTCAAAATGTCTTTTTATTTTCAACCATTCAGACAAAAAGCCTGCTCCCTGATACATGGTGTGACAAATGGACCAACAGAAGTGCACTGAAATGATAAGGAAAAGTTTTGTTATATGAACAGAACTTTTAGGAAAACGCTTTCCTTCTCCTACAAAGTGACCATTTGAGAAAAACAGCATTTTGTTACAGCAGCAAGAATATATTCTTAAATTTGCCTAAGAGTCAGGTGCACTACACTTCCTACCTGCCTATTTACAGCTGCTGGAGGATGATCAAGCTTGAGATATAAATAACAAACCTCTTCGGGTCAGATCCCTAGTCCTGTAATATCATTTTCTTATCAGCAGACCTCCACTCAAAACGGAGCCTAGAACTAAAATTAATCCCGATCCAAGCAACCAACTCTTTAGGACTGGGTTTTTAGATTTTTATACTTGATCTTAAATCAGTGTAAAGGTAGTTTTACCATTAAAATTCTTAAAACTAGCCTACTGCTTAATCAGAGTCTGCCAAATGGGCCTGTTCAGTGCCAGAAAGTATATTTAGCCAGGGGCCTGTGCTCCCATTGTGTTTAGACATGTTGGTCTTGTCATCCTTTTACAAAAAAGTAAACAACCTTTATAGAATTGGGATCAAACAGATTACCATATTTAGGAAGGAGTCACATTTGCATGTTAAAAAACAATGACTGTCTCTTTAATTGCAGGCTAATAGACAAGCAGCACACTGTTAGTGACACAAAGAACAAGACTAGATGACATTTAGTATGGGCAGAGGGAGCCAGTGTGTTCCTTTGAACTCAATAACACAGAGGCTACAGATCCAGTGTTGCTTGTCTCTGAAAAGGACTGAAAAAACATTAGAACACAAACAAATGACTAAGCTAAGAGTTTAAATCACTTTAAAGACGAAGGGAATACCAGCACACCAGCAGTAAGTAATTCTGACCTCGGAGTCTACACCTTAAATAGCTATACTGCCATGAAACCCAGCGAATGAAACCTTTCTAAACTTCACTTTTGCCAAACGAGGCTTTTGCATCATTTCTGTGGGAGAGGGGAAGGATTTACAATGGGATGAGGACTTTACTTGGGTATTACACAATCATCCTGTGGGTTCTTGATGCAAAAACAAACTCACTCTTCTGAGATAAACTGGAACAGACGGATTCAATATAACGAGGGGGAAAGAAAAGCCCCTTAATGATCAGCACAATGATGTGCATGCATTACATCTCCCCACTCATTTCTTTCATGCAGGATAACAGTTCATCAGTAACTGACAAACCGTAAACAGGCAGAGGACTATAAAGATGACCTTGTTCGTGCTTTTGAGAGAAGAAAAGAGGCCGCCAACACTTACTATGTCTCTATAATGAGACATATGCAAACTCACGGCAACCCCAAATGACCCACATGCGTAACCAGCAGGAGCCACAGCCCCATTATGGCATTACACACAACACACACAGCCAGATCAGAGAAGCTGAAGCTCATCTCCATACAATTACAGACACAGACACAGACACATTGAAAGATTAAAAAAGACAAAAGTATAAGTCCTCATTAAAGAAAAACAACTTTTGGTTTAATCAATGTTCTGTGGTCATGAGAAGAAAGAAGAAAAAAAAGTAGAAAACAAAAGCAAGAAATAAAAACAGACTAAAAGAAATGGCATGAGCACGAAGGTTGGAACGGAGTAGCCATGTCCACTTTACCTCTCATCCTGCTCTCTCCTTTCTGCAGCCTCTTTGATGGCTTAGAGAAAGACCTGCTCTACAACTCCGCAGCCTTAGAGATGCAGACTTCTCCTCCACAGTCACACACAGTTTACTCCACATGGACAACACTGGACAGGAAATCAACCGAGAGATTGGGAGGGACCACATGGAGCCATTCACACTGGCAGTCACAAAAGACAAGTAGTCCTTGCCCAAAACCATAATATGCCTTCACACCAGTGCGGCCCTACCACAACAGGGTGGTTTTGTTACCGTTTAAACCATTGGCTGACTGTAGCTCGCTTTGGACAGGCACAGGACAGTTAGTCTGTTGTCAAAGCAACAGCCCCGCTGAGACTGCCCTGATTGGACAGGTTTCTGGTGGGGAACTCAATAAATGAAAGCACTTTTTTCCCTTTACCACCAAACACATGTATGGTTGAAAACGGCCAAAATGGCTTTTGATTATTCTTCTTAAGAAACACCAATGTTCAAACATTGAATATTAATTATTGCTCATGATGTCCATAAGCAGAAAGATGGATGACATATAACTTACAGAGACTGCTTCCTCTTGAGGTTCCACAGTTTTCCAGCCAATTTCAAGTAAGGGCTCAGAATGCAAATCCCTCGCTCTTTGGCCAAGTTAGGTTGTGAAGTCTCTGCCATCACGACCACACAACTGTTGTCAAATTACTTGCTCGTTTCAGCTTGAAAGTGGAGGTGACATGTGTCGCCAGGCTGTTATGCAGCGCATTCAGTGCAGCAGCCCAGGCCCAAACAAGAACATGGGAGGCAGATAATCAACCTATCAAACCCTTATTAAAGACTCAAGGTCCAGATAAAAGACATCGAGTATGATTAATTACATATTAAAATACAGACATACAAACAGTAGATACAGAGGAAAAATACAAAACATTGTGGTTTTAACTGAATAAAAATCAGTGTCCTGTACCACTGTACCACTGCCTCCACAGCAGGGAACAGTGTGGAACTGACTATTTTGGATAAGCCTCACTTGCACTACACCACCTAGGTCTCTCTAGTAATATTCCCAGGCCATCTTTTAATGCTAACTAAACTCTTTGCTTTTTTTGTATTTTGAACCCAAGGACACAGTTTAAAGTGGTGTTCAATATGCTCTACATAGAGACATCGTCACTCTATCTGTATACACACTCAATGTGTATAATAGAATATATACAGATAATACTACAGATAATGTTGCTTTTTTCTTTTTAGTTTGGCTTAAACAGCATCAATAAATTCTGACATTTAGAAGGCAAAAGAACAACACTTATTTAAAACAAGTTGGATCTGTGCCATCCATCTGGCAAAGTTTCTAATGAACATTTAATCAGTGCGAGCCCTTTGTCCACTGGTACATCTGCCTGGGTCAACGACTAAATGAGGCCCCAGGCTTCCCAAATATCACAAGGCAATAGGGACTAAAAATTTGAACAACAAAATAAACAGCAGTGATTAGTAGGCACTGTAGGCAGATCTGCTGGGAATACTGGAAAGGCAATTTCCATATCACTATAGACACGTAAAGACTGGACATTTTCTCATGAAAAATACTACAATCAAAGCAGCCATGGAAATCACCTGGACAACAAACCAACCTAAAGTTTGTTACTGAACCTGTGGTAAGTTGTTGGTTTGTTTGTTTGTTTGTAAAGAGGAACCTTTTTAGTTCCTGTTTCAGGATGGGTACTTTCTCATGTTAGAGGAATCATGAGTGATGTAAGTGAATGGTGATTTGTCTAGACCAAAGTGTACGGGATCTGCAACGGTCATTTTTAAACTGTGTGAAACATTAGTCTTGTAAACAACAGCTCTTAAGTTAAAACCGAGAACAAAAATGGCCCAACAGTTTATTTGGGCCGATATGCAAAAAAAGGAAACCACACAGTTTTGATGCGTTCAAGTTCTCCAATAATGGCATCATGCATCTTCTTGAATGCAGTTACTAAACTAACCGATGTCCGGCTCATGTCACGTTCCCTGTTGGCGGTACAAATGCGAAGAGAAAGAAGCCCCTGAAGATGTTTAGTTCTCAGGGAGAGGAGTAGTTCCTCTTAAAAAGTCCCTGGGACTGCTTGGTGTGAAAGTGCTTGCGGTTATGAATACAACAAGAACAGAAAACATGCATCCACACACCCTCTAATTGGTTGAAGAGAACACTGGTTGTCAAGAGTCTTCCAATAATCTGCCCCTTAACCTAGTATTCACAATATCCAATGTACTCTTAAAATGAAGGGTTTCAGAAAGGGTTTTTGTGTAATAAGGGCACAAAATCCTGTTATTTCCCTTAATAACCTTTAAAAGGATGGTTCTTAAAAAGGACAACATATACAACAGTGGTAACCGGCCCTGGTCCTGGATATCCATCTTCATGCAGAGCCTCGTTCCCATCACAATCCACCACACCAAGCCTTGCTTATTAAACTCCTCCAGATGTCCCTGACTGGCTGGATCAGCTGCGTTAGGAGCAGTGGCAGCATGTTCAATAAAGATTGGAACTAAACTTGGCAGGAAGGTTCATTTCCAGGAAGAAGGTTCACTACTGGTTTAGATTAAGGCCCTACACCAAGTTGGCCAACTAAGGGGTTAAGGCTTAGCACACATTGGTGATTTATTTTCTTACTTAAACCAAAGCCAATCCTGCTTTGGGGGCCGCCTACACAACCCATGACCCATGTAAACCCTTTTCACCACCACAAACACACCTGTGCTCCCACTACAATCCTCCCTCCCTTCTTCAAAACAGTTTACACCATCGGTCAGTCTAAACACAACCTTCATTTTGTGTATGTGCATATGAATGTATAACCATGCACAGCGATGCCTGTGTGCAATTAAAATAAATAGTTGTGCTGTTCACAGAACACAGCCCTGGAAGTGGCTGGAAAGCAAGCAAGGCACCAACAGATGCACTGCCCAGCTAGATTAGCAAGACAGACTACAGATCGACTGAACATTACTGTTATTTGCTGGAATTAGACTTGGAGAGAATAAGTTCACCTGATTGCTGTTCCTACAATTCACGCTCATGGTGTTTCGTTTTTTTTTCCTTACAGAATCTACAGGGCTTTAGGCAACTTGCTTGAGATGCACACAGTGCCACCTGGCTGTGACTCAAGCGCACCTGGTTTAACTAATTGTTTAATTTGCAGTTCGGTAATATATAAAGAGCAGGAAAATCTCTTAGCCACGCTGAACTCCAAAACCACAGTTTGACATCTCAGTCATACACTCTAAATGGACAGATTTCTAAATCAACCTTTGGTAACCTATGGTATGATGGGTATTGGTGAAACTCTAAGATGAAGCCTCGTCTATAATCCAGGTTTTTAAATTGTGAGCACAAAATATCACCAGAACAGCAGTCAAAACAACACAACCGACACATTTTAACAAATCGTTAGATCTGCTTAACAGTACTGTTTCCCACAATTTAGTCTATTACCAAATGCCTTCTAATCTTGATGTATCGGACTCCAAGTACTTGCAATTTGCCCATTTTCTCTGTGTAATCTTTTCAGAGAGTTCCTGGGAATAACTTTTTTTAAAAATTGAGTAAGGAGTAAGTTAGACAAGACAGTGTCCCATTAATTAAAGAATTAAAGAAAGAACTTTAATATCTGTGGAACACTGACCATGTTCCCTTTGAAAGAGCAGGGTATGCATTACTGTTTTGACAGATCAAATTTCTCCATCATACCAGAGTGAAAGGAAGTGCAGCTGGCAACTGCTCAAGATGTGCTGAGTATGACGAAACATGCATCTTGTTTTCCCCCCACAAATTAGAGTGGGGAAAATATTTGGTTGAAGGATTAGATGACTAAGAGAATCTGGGGGTACTACTGAATTTTCAGGCTCACATTCATACAGTTTTTGATGTAGGCCTGGGTATTATTAATCACTCTATAAGCAAGAGGTCTCCTATTTTAACTCTCACATCATATCAAGGGATTACACTAGCTCCAATAGAAGATAAAGAGGGGGCACTTCAAGATTTTTTAAAAAGTGTATTAAATTGTGTAAACAACACATGTTCAGTATCTGATAGAGACACTTACACCGAAAAGGAACATAGAGCGAGAGACAAAAACATCTCTTGCTTGTGTGTGTGTGTGTGTGTGTGTGTGTGTGTGTGTATGTGTGTGTGTGTGTAGCCTTGGGTGGGGGTTTGGTCGTGCACCAGATGTGGCTGTTTGCACTCTGACGGAGGGGAAACTGAGGGAAGGCTTAATTGAAAAGTCATGTTCCTGTAGTCCTGTCTGTGTGAAGGACAAGCTGAATCCACTGTTGCTCAAGAGAGCAGAGTGGCCAAGCAGCAGCTCAACCCTCTCTCTCTGGGAGATCCCACCATTACCATAGCATCCTCCCAAACTTTAGTTGTCCTGGAAACGGGTCACTGTTGACATTGTGTAGGTCCATCTGTCCATGATGTTTTGGCAATGTAAAAACTCTCCATGTACCAATTTAGACCAGTGCTTGATAGTAATGTGTAGCCACCTCCAGAACCTGTTTACTAACTGCGATTAAACAACAGAAGAAGTGGAACACACAGGCACCATGTGATGTTAAACTGTGCATTGTATTAGACGTTACTCTACATGTATGGTGTGTGGTGGGCGTATCTAGTCTATCATACCAATGAAAAAGGCCAGTGGGGTATTTCCCTAAGCAGGGTTTCTCAGTAATCTGAATAACTTGAGCTCAAAGTGGGAATGTCCAGAAGGAATGTATCCTAGCTCTTTTTGTTTTCTGGCTAATTGTGGTTTGTGAAATAACCTCCAGAGCACACCAACCAAATGTTTTAAAGCAGTCATCTTCGGAACGTAAGGGCTGCCAAGCCAAATGAACAAGAGGGAATGAAAGAAAAACATTCTAGTTTCCTCCAACATTTAAACATAGGTGTGGCACACCAGCCACACATTTCTGTTAATGTGTATTAGTTTGGCTTGTGTTCTCTGGCAACAAAGGCCCAAATGCAGTTTAAAATCTGTTTAATATTGACAGTTTTATTGGTCCAAATAACTAGCTCCAGCAGCTTAGAAGGGTTGTCAACTTTTCTGCATGAACACAACTTTCTGCCAAATAAAGAGCAATGGGACTCATTGACCATTAAGTTTTATTCTGAAATCTGTAAGTTTCACCCTGCGATGGGTTGGGCTCCTGTCCTGGGTATAATCAAGCCTTAGGCCTGTAGTCAGCTAGGATTGGCTCCAGCTTCCCTGTGACCAGACATGGAAGAAACGGGTTTAGAGAATGGATGGGTGGGTAGTTTTATAACCAGTTATTTTACTCAAACATCTGAGCTCTCAAATGTGTAAATGTGCTCTTGAGTGCGCACAGATTCTGTTATTCCCCAGGAATCAATCCCAAATAAGACATCAGTGAATATCAGAATTTTCTCTCAAGAATGGTGAATGAAGCCTATTGTTGGTCAGGTAAAGTATGAGATCTGTGCTTTTTTGTTTTTCCTCTTTCGAATCCGAGAAGAGCAGGACAATACAGAAAGATGGTCATGTCAAATGATCTCTCAAACCAGGTAGAATAAGAGGCTCTTAAAAGCCTCTTAAGAAGTTTCTCATCAGGTCTCCTTTTCAGTCCCACCCCAAAGACTCTTTAGTTGTGCCTAATGAACTACCAGTGAGAACTAGCAAGGTAGGATTTTAAAAAATACTGCTGCAAACCCACGGTAAAACAAAAAAATGCCTCATGTCTGCTTTTTTAAAAAAAAAAAAATCAGCTCTATTACTTCACACAAATGAAAAAGACCCCACAGGTTTTTGCCTGAACTAATGTAGCCAAGAGCTCACATTACTTGAACGAATGACAGACTCATTTAATTACAGCCAGCAAACCACAGTAACTTACAAGATTTCAGCAAATTCCTACTTGCGTTAGTCAATACACTTACCACCATGGTTACCAAGGTCAATCTCAGTTGAAGGCAAGTTTGTCTTAGTAATCTAATATCCGATAAAGATTTTAAATCTGACCCCTGCCAGCAAATTAAATTTGACAGAAACTTTTAATCACCATGAGCTGTGAAATGAAGTGAAAGTGACTATTCGTCATTGTGAACACACTCAAGCACCACAAAGAAATGTGACCTCTGCATTAAACCCAGCACACGTGGAGCAGCGGGCAGCCATCAACAGCGCCCGGGGAGCAGTGCAGCGGGACTGTACCTTGCTCAAGGGAACCTCAGTGATGCCCAGGCTGGGACTCAAACCTGCGACCTTTGGTTCACAAGGGCAATGTCCTAACCACTAGGCCACCACCACCCTAGAAGCCGACAGTCTCGTTTTTCTTGCTTTCACTTTATCTGAAATGGTGTTTAAGACTTTTTTCCTGTCTTCAAAACTGCCTTTGGTTAATCATCACGTCAGAGATTTTAGGATTACTGAGATAGTGTTAATATTTAAAATCAAGTTGCCAAGGACAGAGCACACCAACCCAAACACACAAAAGTTTTAGTAATTAGAACAGTTAAACCCTGTGATTGGGGGAAAAACATTCTGCAACAGTAAGTAACATTACAGCAATGGCACACCAATCATTTCAGTTTGGATAATTGTTGTGTTTGTGTGCTCTTAACTTTAACAACCATTGCCATCACTTGGCAAGCAGTGGACAACAGAATGTTACAGGTACGAGGAGGAAAACCCCTGTGTAATCATGAGTGATCAACAACATCTGTGCACCTTATGTTTTGTCAGTGTGTTGGTTGGGTACGTGGTAAAAGGCTCATGCTAGGAGAGTCTTACACTATGAAAAACTCCTGCTTTTGTTTGTGGTTGAGTGCGTGCACAGAAGGTTGGAAAACTTTCATCTACAGCAAGGTACCATCCCAAGGCACTGCTCCCCAGGCACTGCTCACGTCAGCTGCTCTTACACCAATGGGTTAATGCAGAGGTCACATTACAAAGTGGTGCACTGTGTGCTGTTGTGTGTTCACAATGACAAATAATTACCCACTTTCACTCACTGATGTTTTTAATATGTGAAATTTAGTTGGCAGACCCTTTAAACTCCGCTGAAACTACAATTTAGCTACACACTAGGGTTTATTCATGTCTAAGAAACAATTCTTAAATGTACTGAGTAAGGGACTAGTTACAATGTAAAAGAAAGGTAAATGTGTAAGTGGCATGGATGCTGTGTGCCAATTTGTAAAAAGTTAAAAAATAAATTTAAAAAAAATTGTTCTATAATACAGAAAAAGTTCAAAGCCATTTCCAAAAAAAAGCCATGGAAAAGCTGCCCTCGCAATGCAGAAAAATGCAAAAACAAGAAGACTCTACCTGCCACAGCCCACACTGCAAGGCTATTTTCACAACACTCCAAAGAGAGAATACAGCTGCTTCTTACCCACAGTAGGGGCGAGTTTCTGGGGTAAGCTGAGGCCCCAGTTCCTCTGGCCTCCAAACCCTTCCACCACCCATTCCCGGCCTCTATCGGTGATGTAATCTCCAGGCCTTGTGCAACAGGGTCAGCCGTAATTCAGAATAGGGGGTGCTGGGCTGGGGGTGGGTGGTGGTCCTGGAACTGTGGTCTGTTCTTGGATAATAACGGGTGGTGTCAGAAAAAGTTCAGCAGCACTATGCATCAAAACCCTTCCATTTCTCTCCTCAAGTGTAAAGTCATAATGTAGAGAAGAGAAAACCCAACCACCTTGATGGACAGGCTATTTGGTTGTTTTCTTTGCAACATGTGTTCTTGTTAATTCAAAGATTGAATACTACAGAGCAAGCACTAGTGCTCAGACAGAATCAACTGTTTCACTACTAAGGCTTACTGAACTGCTCCAGAAACAAGGCCTTTTCATACCCTGGCACTATTGATGGTCTTTTTAAATAATGAGGCCAGCAACAGGTCATATCCTTCCTTCCAGTGTTCCAAAACGAAATATCAACAACATTCGTCATTAGTCTCAACTCTTGATAACTTAAGAGTACAAAAATAAGCCACTTGAGTGTTTATGCCTACATCAGCCCTACTGAGTGTAAAGTTTGATATTTATTTAGACAGCAACTTTAGAAAGACCTTCTTTACTCCTTTAATCATATGGCCATTATTCTATGGACAATATTCCACACAACTTGTAAATAAATGTTATCATTCTGTTGAAGCTTCATTTCAGTTGGGCTTATCCATATGAAGGTAGCACAAGCACAGTGTGAAACGTGTTCAAACACAGGCAAGCCTCACTAACTAAATGGCATTACCCAGCAGGGCTATTACCCTAATCAACCAATCGCCTGTTCAGTAGTAGTACGACCACTTCTAGCATGCTGGGCTTACGGAGTCAAACACCGGATAACACAGTTTCACCATGTGGACCATAAATGCCTCTGTGATAGCATGTGCATTTATGTGAGAGAGGGAGAGAAAGACCTTACTGAAAATGTCAAAGAAGTGCTAAAAGATAAATGGCTGAGCTTTGGTGTCCTCTTTCATTTCATACTTTTGAAGAAAATATAAATCTTATCATATAAAAGAATAAAACTGCACGTGGATCAACCCCATAACAGATCAGCAACAGTTATTAAGTCAGCATTTGCTCGTAGCTCTCTGGAGATTCCTGAAAATGAAAATGTACTTAGTGTCTAAGCTAAATACAATCTTGCTCTAATGAGTGTTTGTGCATGTGCCTTTGACTACCTGAAGCATATTTAGAACAAACAGTAATTGTTATCGCTCACCAAGATTTTCCTTTGCCCTTTCCTGCACCGACAACATTAATGTCAAAAACTGAGTACGTCTATCTCGGCCATGCTGACTTCACACGCCTATAACAATTCATCTGTAAATCAGACCAAAACAATGGCAAATCCCAAGGCAGGATGAAAAGGTAAATCAGGTCCAGTACAATCTGGTACATGCCAGGTAAACAATCACCAGCACACACTGAAGAGCTTCAGTGGTTTATATGATCACACAGCCAGCAACACATAGAATAGAATAAAATAGAATAGAAATTCATTGATCCCCATTGGGGAAATTAACTTGCTACAGCAGATGAGAAAGATACAGATTATATATATATATATATACACACACACACACACACACACACACACACACACATACATACATAAATACATACATACATACTATGATGACATGTAGTTGTACTAGTGGCTACAAGGCTGACGTACCCTTGCCAATTTTAGCCATGACATCAGTACCTAAAAAGCATTACAATTATAAAATTACTTAAATATTTGGTCACCCACATCAAAGTGAAAGATTTACTAGGAATGTTCAAACAGTGAAATGACCTTAAGTTTCCTTTCCATCATACTTTTCACTATAGATAACAAAACGCAGACTAACAAAATGTGAGGCCAACTAAGAGCAACTGGGGCGAAGATGCTTTGGCCTGACACTTCAGTAGGTTCCATCTCCTTGTAGGCCGCACATTGCCTTTAATGAAATAAATGACAGGGAATTTATAAAAGCAGGAGGGTATGTGACTATGAAGAAAACTGATTTGTGCCATAAGATGGTAAACAGTGTAAAATATCGGTCAAAGCTCACAATTAGTGTCGATTTTTAAAAGAACTCGCATGACCACGTTAACAGCTTATCTGAGTGCGCATGCGTAATTCCGCAGCGCATAATGGATCCTTATTGGACAACGCCAAGATAAACACGGACTTCAGCGCTTTAACTCCTTAACAGCAATTTATTCATCCTTACGCATTACAACACAACACCTTTGAATTAACACGGTGTTCAAGCATTTATTATTGAAATGGCCATGTAGAGGAGTGTAAAAATCGGAGGAAACACAAAGTAGCCTGGAAACTGACCAACTACACGGCACAAATAAGGTCAGTAGTTTGCTGATGTTCTCATTAGACCACGTGAACGAGCGCTCCGTGAACCCGCCGACTCCTGCAATTTAAGCGGAACACCGCGTATAAAAACAACAGACAAAAACAGCCAGACAACTTACTTCACAGGGCCTCTCAGCGGTGCACGAATAAAGGCTGACACACTGCCCGCTGCCTCAACTCAGTCCATCCACCAGTCCCGGAGCTTGGATGGAAATGTTCAAGCGCTCATGGCTCTGTCTCTCTTTCCGCTATTAACACAGGCTAATGTTCAAAGACGGACTGCACAGCAGGGGGCAGGTCGGTGAAAACGCTCCTGGTGTCCTCCGGGGATTAAAAAGGGGGGTATTTTTCTGCGTGATACTTGTGACTACGCTGTGAGGAAGCCTGAAGCCCTCATCCACCAGTCTGTCATTCAGGTTCGCGTCTCAAACTTACTCACAGGCGCTATTTTTCTTCCCACACCCGTATTCCTGAAAGCCCCGCCCTACAGCAACAGGATTGGTTAGTAACACATATTTACTAGCAGTCCGCTAATCTAGCCAATCCCAGCACGGGAAGGCGGAGTTATGTCGGAGTACAGGTGGGTTAAAAATAATTTCCCACAGTTGCCTTTTTTTGCAGTTTCCGGACGACGTGAGGCTACTCTTAAAGGGCCGGACACGTAGAGCACCACAGTATCCAATAGGAGTGTCCCACAGCTCTTTTCCTATAGGACAGACTTGACTTTGGTCAAGCCATTCCATGCTAAATTGATGGTAAATCCTGATTGGTGGAATCAGAATCAGAATCAGCTTTATTGAGTAAGTATGTTCACATATACAACAAATTTGGTTCTGGCTGATGATGTCTCTTTTGTACTGTGTGTCTATGCATGCACATGTAGGATGAAGACATTACTATAAAAAAAACAACAAAACACAACATACAGTGGACTATACTATACCAAGCACTATATACAATATACAGTGCACATTGTACAATAAACAAGACTATATAATAGTGAAAATGACTATTTGTCATTGTGAACACACTCCATCACAAAGTGCACCACAGTGAAATGTTACCTCATCGTTTAACCCCCCAGGAGCAGTGTAACAGGATGGTACCTTGTTCAAGGGTACTTCAGTGGTACCCAGCTCAGCGACCAGGGACATAGCACAAAATTCTGGGCCCTACACACAAGTAGTCTTGATGGGCCCCACCATGCAACATATTCAAGTTGGGGCCCTGTTAAGTCAGTCCTACCTTTCACCCCACTACGACGCCCATGCCAGCGACCTTCTTTTCACAAGAGCAAAGTCCTAACCACTAGGCCACCACTGCCCTACATACAGTAGACAGTACAGTAGAATATACAGTATACAATGGACAGTACCTTATATACAATATACAATACACAGTAAACTAAATACAGTATACAATAGACAGTACACTTTATACAATATTCAAGACAGTACACTAAATACAGTATACAATAGACAGTACACTTTATACAATATACAATAGACAGTACACTATATACAGTATACAATAGACAGTACACTTTATACAATATACAATATAGTACAACATATACAGACAGTGTGCTGCTTAAAAAGAAGGTGTCGGAAACTGTTAAGCTGAAGCTAAAGCTGCTGTTGTTGTAACTGCTAAGAAACCACAACAACCTGTTACATTTTACAAAATTATAAAATATTTTAATGGTTTATGCCTTGTTTACACTACACGATTATGAAGTTGTTGGACCGTTGTACAGTTCACACTACACAACCTCCTAAACACAAGTCAAACAGTTGTGTAGTGTGAACAGAGTGATGGCAAGAGATCGCCAACGACACCATCTTTCAGCACAACTGGTCCACACACAACATTCTGTCATGAAAAGTCATGCGAGAAATGTCACCACCCTTGCTCACAACAGGAGTTCATAAATGGACATAAAAACAATCATCAGTTCTGAAAAAGCGGGATGTGGAGGAAGAAATGGGTCGGCACACATGGGCAGTTCGCATTGTCCGTTCTACAGAGAGAGTTGAAGGTAAGTCATTAAGTTCTGTTCAGTTTGCTGAATCCTAAATCATGTTTAAAAAAAAAATGAGGTGAATGTCCCTCACCTCTTTCTGTCAACTCATGTCCTGGGCCTTCATTGGCTCTAGCTTGCCAGTGATTGTCCCAGATATATAGCAGGCTAGATCTCTGGTCCCAGTCTGTGACTAGTTGGCAATTAGACAAAAGTCTTTGTAGTGTTCACACATAGTGATCGCTGATCAACAATCGAACGTGGAATCACGCCCAGCAGCCTTAAACTGTGTAGCGTAAAAAAAGTGTAGCGTGAGCAAGGCATTAGTGTCACTGTTAGACCGAAGAAGAAAGCTGCAGCCATTGTGAGTGGTCACTGTCACTACTCAGAGAAGTAAGTTTGAATGTGTCTCTTTAGTTTTATAGATTATATTAAAATAAGGGAATAGTGGTTTGTGCTGGGTGCCTGGGTGTCATCTGTGAACTTTGAACCGCTACGGAATCTACAAAAGATCACTAAGGCTGGTCGTCTTGTGTCAGTGATACATATTTGCCTATATAACCTTACTTCATTACTTTCAGAGATACAAGGTCATATTTCGTCCCTGGTTTGCATACCAGCTGTGTCCTCCCATTCTCTTGTAACATTCACTATTCCAACATCTTAACAACACTCTCTTTATCTCCCCCCTAGCCCGACCTACCCCCTGCTCCTTGACAGTGTATATGATTATGCAAGTCTGCATCTAGTGACAGACCTTTATAACAGAGTGTGTTCTTGCATCATAAACGGTTTTATCTTCTCTTGTATTTACACTGGACTTTGTTTGGGTGGTGCACACACACACACACACACACACACACAGTGTGGTGTATAAACTTGTGGCTAGCTCATAAAAGCAAAACCTCTAATAGATATTGATCAGTTCTCCATGACTAAGTAGAAAAATCCACTCCAGTATAATGTTACTGCTGTAAACCAACATTAAAATCTCTTTAATGGCCCACAGTGCTCTATCTGAGATAAAGACGAGCTCTTTATCATAGGAAAGGGTAGAGAGGGGGAGAGAACAATCCTAAAAAATATAATCTAAAGGTTTCCAACACAATTCTTAAAGAAGTGTTTTTTGAGACATTATGACAACATTAGCATCTCCACTAACACAGAAATGCCTTATGTTCTAATTATTCCTACATTACCAACTCTTCTATTATTCATCATGTGAAATAATATTCTTACTGTTAGCAACATTACTGTGGTTACGCCCAAATTCTCTACCACACAAAGAAGTTTGCAGACACTGGGAGATAAAGGCATCTTTGTGTGGCAAGAAATGACGAGAGCAAGGATGGTGATTCAAGGATGGCAGACAAGATGAACTGCATACAGCTTGGTGCCCAGCCTAGACATCAAATCTGCCGTTCAAGCCAGTAAATAACTCAAGGCCAGTTTAACTTCTTCACTGCAGACAAATTAGAGGCACAGACTGAAGGCTGTTTTTTTCTTAAGCTTAAGCTGAAGAACTCAAACTGAAGTGCCAGGCCTGGAGCTCGGGATCTGCCCCCAGTGACTGCAGAGATGAAATACAGCTGTTGGACACTGTAAATAAAGTTGTTGTTCCAAGCCTCATTTCACTGCAGAGGGAGAGGTTTGATTATGATTCCATTTGGCATCTCGGTCCATGAGAAACACATGTGTATCCTGGTGAAGAATTTGTGGTCTCTGGACTCCCAGTTCTGGGTTATGCTGCTTAGACATGTAACAGCTGAAAAAAAAACTGCACATAAATTATAATAATAATCTTGTCATTTGATATTTCACTGTATATGCTGTTTGTGAATTAGACATCAGAAAGGTTGTATAGAAAAAAGCATTGTATGTTTATGTGTGGGTATGTGAGTGTTTTTCTGTGTGGAGTTTGCAAGCTCTCCGTGTGTTCCCATGGGTTTCCTCCAGGTGCTCCGGTTTCCTCCCAGTGTTCAAAAGCTGCAGGAGGTTGATTGGAGACTCTAAATTGTCCATAGGTGTGAGTGTGTGTGTGTGGTTGTCTGTATGTGTTGCCCTGCGATGGGTTGGCCTCCTGTCCTAGGTGAACCCCACCTTGGGCCTGTAGTCAGCTGGGATTGGCTCCAGCTTCCCCGTGACCCGAAATTAAAAATGGAAAATGGATTGATGGATTTCTAAAAATTTTTAAAACCTCCCAAAAGCCTCATGATCAACACTTATTCATGTACAAACACACTTTCATCCATCCCAACCTAGTGCAATGAATGCTGAACTACACTGTCTTTATACATTCTGTACACCCAGTAACCAAGCGTTCCTTCAACAGGTCATTTCCACATCAATAAAACAAACTACATTAAGAATCATTTCAGTTTATTATCAGTGTGATTATCTGTTGGCAATAACTATGTTGAGAGTGTTTATTTCATGTGGAAATGATAAAAACAGGTAAATTCATATTTTTCCCCAAATTCATTTTTCAGTGCACCATGAAAAACAGATCAAATTCAGATCATCTCGAAAGCAAAACACACAAAGCAACACATTCATAAGAGAAGGCATCAACCTTTAGCAGAAATACAGAAAAGGTCCTGTTCTTCTTTTCCTGTTCTAGTTCCCGATAGCGATGCTCCATTGAGGCTGTCTATTGTGCACTAAGCAGTGTTCGGTTTACTGAACGGTTCTGTTCATTAGCAAAGAGCAGCAACAGTGTGTGTGAGACAGTGACTTATGAAGAAGTGAAGGCCTCATGAGCAGGCACACACACACACAAAACACCTGTTCCAATCATCTGGGGACCAGAGATCACTGTATCATCTCTCTCTCTTTCACTCACACACACACACACACACACACACACACACACACAGTCTTGCATGCACACACATGCTTTTACAGAGAACAAACACTGGCGTAAGTAGTTGTAATATGGCCTCCATGCAATGACAGTGTGAGCTAATGAGTCTTATTAGTATGACATGCAGTTGCAGGCATTGTGTCAACAATTTCTCTCTGATTTCATGGTTAAGTAAAGAAAAAAAACAATGAGTAGTGGGTTACTGTGGGAACAGGCAGAGAGAAATAATAGCAGAGTCAGTGAAACATGCTATCTGTAAGTAATTAAGTTGTATTCTTTGGCTCAGCTCTCAGTCAACTAAATCTTTACACCACATTTTGTGACTTTACCACTGTTAAACATTTCTATAGAATGATGTGAGGATGAAAGGCAGTATAGCAGGTTTACTTGGCAGAGTGTTGTTACATCCATATTTGAATATATCTATACCACCTGTGTAATATATACTGTATATTTTGTATAATAACTGCACTGCCCACTGCATAGGTCACTGTACAGCCTATTGCATATAATATAATGTATAATACATACTTACTCTGTATATTGTATACATACTATATATTGCACTATTAATTGTATACTGTATAAGCACATGTACTAAAGACTACAAGCTGCATACAACTGCACCCACCTGGCACATCGTACCAAATGTACTGGACCACACAAGAATAATGTATATTGTGTATACAGTATCTTGTGTACAATAGAGTATATCGTACATTGTGTCAAGTGTACCTTAAGTTTGTGTATTGTCTACTATGTTTCGTATTGTAGTTAGTTTCATTGTTTAAGTACTAAAGAAACACCATCGGCCGTAAACAAATTCCTTGTGTGTGCAAACATACTTGGCTGAATAAAAAAAAATCTGATTCTGATTCTGACTTTATCATGTGTTTTAGAGCCTGAATCTGATGAAACGTTTAGCTTTGATTGTGTAAATATGAATCTACTGGATGTGAGCGATGGCACAAATCTGTGAAAATCAAGAAGAGGAAGACGGAGGAGGAGGTGGATAAAACATAAAAGAACAATCACTTTGTGCAAACTAACTTCTACTTAATGCAGAACTTGTATGTACTTAATAATGTTTGCATTGTTTCCAGAGGAGCTGGTTCACCACCACACCAGTGTTCTGCAGCATTTCCTGTTAGGTTATCTACACTGTACTAGCCAGGCCTTTTAAATGAAATAACCCGCTTTTTAATGAGTACACACACACTATTACTCTGTCTGATTAGTTTCACAGGTCAGGGAAACCACATATCAACAAAGACACAACCACAGAAATAATGTCAGGATCACTTCATGAGTTATTTCAGCCTCTCAACAGAAAAGGCAGACAAGCAGAACTGAAAGAGGATGACAAAACCTGAAAGATACCCTGATGGTCAATAGTACCCAGTACTGTGAAAAGGAGGAGGACACCTGCAGACAGTGAAGTCAGCAGTGTTAATGATGCTGTTTTTTCAGAAAATGTTCTGTTTTACATTTTACTGTATATGGGCGGCACGGTGGTGCAGTGGTTAGCACTGTCGCCTCACAATAAGAAGATCCTGGGTTCGATCCCCGGGTTGGCCACAGGTGCCTTTCTGTGCGGAGTTTGCAAGCTCTCCCCGTGTTCGCGTGGG
>JBBPDA010156455.1:0-18981 GCA_037974385.1 Arnoldichthys spilopterus | reverse complement strand
AAGGGGGTTGGCCCAGAGTTAATATTTGGGGGAAGCAGACCGGCTCTGACCACCAGATGGAGACAAAGTCCTTACATGTAAACCCATTTGGCTTGCTCTTATCATACTGAACTTTGTAAACTTCCATCATGATGCAAGTGCACATGCACATAATGCACTTAAAGTTTCCAAAGATGTCTTCTGTTTAACTGATTATTTACAGAAAGGTTTATTTTGAATGGCCTTAATTTGTGTACTCTGTTCTGATTGAGGTATATATTTAGACATTTTATATTACCATTTAGCTATTGAGGTATTGATATTAACATTTCAGGCTATGTGTGAATGTAACAACTGATGAAAGAGGTGGAAGGAGTGCTACAGTTATTGTTGATGGTGTCATTAAATACACACATCTACTGGCAAAGTTTTACTATATTTTAAGTGGCTGATTGTTGCTGCACAATTACAGAAGAATTATTCTTCTGTGAATCTGGAAACACGTGCCATAGTTTGCAGATGTTTGACCACATATGCCTGTAACGTTTTATAATCTGAACAACAAAATAACAGATTTATTTATTCAATCAGATATATTAAGCAATCACAAAAACATGAGGTGTCAATGTAGTAGTTTCATTGCTAGAACATAAAATTTTCTTTTCTTGATTTAACCTGTATAGTAATTTAGCTCTGGGACTGCATGATTTTTCTTAAAAAAGTCCTCTAGATGCAACATGTAGCTGTGTAACTGAATAGCACATGTAATTTGTATGTTGCTAATTGATGAGGCATGAATGTGGGACATGAAATATAGTTTTGTATTTTATTTTATAAACCAATCAGCCATAAAATTAAAATCACCTACCTAATTTTGTGTAGCTCCCTCTTATGTGGCCAAAACAGCTTTGACCCATCAGGGCATGGAATTGCAGGACAGCTGAAGGTCTGCTGTGGTATCTGACTTCATTTAAGTCCTGTAAGTTGTGAGTTGTGATTTCTGGGAAATTTTGAGGCCAAGTCAACTTCTTGAACACTTTTCATGTAACTCAGACCACATGTGAACAGTTTTTTTCAGTGTAGGAGAGTGCATTATTCTGCTAAAAGAGGCCAATGCCATAGAATATACTTTTACCATTAACTGGTGCATCTGGTCTGCAACAATAGTAGATAGGTGAGGTGGTGTGTGTCAAAGTTACATCCAAATTAATGCAGGTTTTCCAGCAGATCGTTGGCCAGACTTACACTACCTCCACAAGCTCGCCTTCTTCCCATAGTACATCCATGTTCCATCATTTCCTTAGGTAAGAAACACACACACATACCTGGCCAGCAACATGATGTAAAAGTAAATGTAATTTATCAAACCAGGTAGCAGGATGACAGGTGTCACTGTAATGAGATAATCAATGTATTCTCTGAATAAGGTGCTTATATGTATATAACACCCATTTCCATTCAAAAATTGGACACAAATCTGCATTTTGTAAATCATACTGAACTTTATTCTCTTTAATTAGCAAAAACATAAAGAAAAAATGTTTAATGGTTAGGCTGACCATTAGGCTGTTTGTTTTTTGTAAAAAAAAAAAAAAGTTTGATCCCTGCAACACATTCAAAAATGGGGACAAATACGAGTGAAAAGTTAATATAATATTCAAGTTACACCATCTTAAAACATTCCACAATAAGCAGGTGAGCTGGTAACAGGTGAGTGGATCATGATTGGGTAAAAACGGAATATCTAACAAATCTAAAATTTTTAAACACAAAACTATAAAAGAATTTATGTCTTTCATCATCTACAGTACATAATATTGTGAAAGATTCAGGGAATCTGGAGAAATCTCAGTCCATATAGGGCAAGATTGGACAAGATTGAATGTGTGTCACAATCCCCTGGTCTTGCTATTTTGTTATGTTATTCTAGTCTCTGTTCATATCAACCGTGTGTTCCTTGTTACTGTTTTTTCTAGTCATGTGCCTTACATTAGCCCTGCCCCTTAGTTATCATGTCCATATGTATCTCTCTCATGTCTCTGCCCATGTCCAGGTGTATCTCTGTTGGTATATGAGTTGTGTGTTGGGTGTAATCCTTGTCTGGTTTCTGTTAATTTACTGTCAGTGTCAGTAAAGTCTCCATGTCCTTGTTTACTCCTGTGAGAGTGTACATCCAGGTTTTATGATTTATTGTTTGTTTGTGCTTAGTGTTAGTGTTTGCTTAGATAGAAATAAAACTCATAAAATCACTGCAAGACTTGCACTTACTTCCAACAATGTGCATGAACTTTAAGCACTGAGAAGGCACCGTGTGAATGTGTAACCATTGATGTGAAGGCATATTTTGTGACTGTAAAGGGATATATGCTGTCATCAAAGTGATGTCTTTTCCTAAGATGTCTATGGTTATTTTAGCAAGACAATGCAAATCTTCATTCTGCATGCACTACGGCATGGCATCATAGACTCAGAGTGTGTACACTTGATCCTGCCAGCAGTCCAGATGTGTCTCCTGTTGAAAACGTTTAGACCTTCATGAAAAGGGGGAATGAGACAGTAGTGACCATGGACTGTTAAGCTGCTGAAGTCTTGTATGAAGCAAGAATGGGCACAAATTCCACTTGTAGAATTGCAGCAGTTAGTCTCCTCAGTCCCCAAATAATGAAACAGTGTAATAAAAAGGAAATGTCATATAACACAGTGGTAAACATGCCAAGTCAATATTTTCTGAGTATACCATTTTTTTTGTATTTAGAAAATACATTTTCACAAGTTGTAAAAGAATCAGAAGTTATTTCTTTATACTAATGTCAGTTAAGCAAGTTAGGATAATTAACAAATCAAACATTTATGTTATGTACAACATTATGACTTTACAAATTATGACTTTAAAGGGTCAAAAATGTAGGGTGAAAAAGAGCCTCTGGAATGTGTTTGTCCTGAGGCATTAGCTGGATTGATTTAGCTAAAATGACACAAGGGTATTGGCTAAGCCGAGCTGAATGTGTCTCTTATCAGTGTGATTGATGACGACCTGGGGTGGGTGCAGTGAAGCGAACAAAATAAATACGAGCAGGTTACAGACAGACTGTTTGAGTGAACATTACTCACCCAAGTCCATCACTGAGAACCGACCTGTCGGAGCCAGCTGTTCATGAAGTTGCAGCTCCTGTAAGAAAAGAAAAACCTGAAATTGATAAAAATAGGGGCTTAATTCTGTGCCAGCCTGCAAAGATCATCCCTTCATCGTCCATTGTTTCAACTAATTAAAAGTCTGAGGATTGTGCTTCCAGACAGAAGATTCAACTGTATATATAGTTTTGATATTCCAAACTTTATCTGTACTAAACCTTCTTATAAGACAAGACATTTTATCTTTTAATCTTTAAAAGTTTTGCAAAACATGTAATTACCGCAAGGTGAATTTGTATTCATACCAGTACAAGATGTTTCACCCATTAAAATGAATTTAAAAAGGCCATAGGTTCTTACAAGTGTCTTACTTGCTAGAATATAATTTTTAACAATGGCAAGATGTAGTTTTACAAACTAGGAGGGCGGCACCATTATTTATCACTCTAAAACAATGGCCCAGGCTCATGCTAATTCTGGTGCATTTGCCTATTCATATACTGACTCTAATACAATTTCCTCTTTTCTGCATCTAGCTGATGAAATAATTGTTCTTCATATCATAACTTGAATTGTTCTCATGTTCATGGTCAATTTTATTGAACATTAAAAAAATTACTAATAACCCTCCCTATTGTAGAACTTTACGCATGCAAAGTGTGCATTATTAACCAGGTCCATGAGGTTTACATGACATAAACATATGACCGAATGGCTAAAAAACACACCCATTAAATTCAATATATAACACTAAATATATGAAGTGTAAAAAATATAAAAATACAATTATGAAAGACTAGAAAATGGCAGGCCATTATATACAGAACTGAAAAACAGAGACGAAAGATTCACATTTTTACATTTACATTTACAGCATTGGTAAATGTACATGGTGCGTTATAGTCTACAAAGAAAGGCCTGTTACACCAGTAAAAATAGACTTGGGTTAAGAGTTGCTAGTCAACCAATAATCTACCCAAGCTGATGCTAATCCTTTCTATAGAAAAGTCTTTTGTAAAAGTCAGTAGTACGTTTGTTGGGACATGTAGATGTTGTCCTAAATGCTCTGTGTAGAGGTAGGTCTTATTTGCAAATCTCGAATGCATTTATAATTAGGACTTTGGTTGTAGTATCAGGCTATGTTACGTTAATCATGTTTACTAAATATGGAGGAAATTTGGCCAGTTACATTAAAGCAATGCAATTGTGTCTGGCTGCCTAACAGTCTTCGGCCACAGCTTTATGATTAACAAACTGAAATAAGATGAACAAACTGGCATTCATTTTTTTCATCTTTCGCACAGTTGCTCAATATTTGCGTATTTTGTTATATAAGTTTTGTATTTAAGAGTAAGTATGTGTATTAAATAATTCATTACTTTTATGAAACAAAAAGTTAAAGTCAATAGTAATAAAAGAAAATCACTATGACTACAAGTTTCTTTTATCACTGTTATATTATAATATAATATAATTAATAATTAATATAATATATATAATAATATAATATATATATTAATGAGAGAAACCTGAGTGGAACTTAAAATCAACCTACTCACTAAAAGAGAGCAATAGGTGTGCCGTATCAATAGGCATTCCAGAGGAGGCTTTTCAACATGGTTTTATGCATTTTGTGAATGTTTTTGACAAATCTATAAATTATAGAAAAATTTAGCCTAAATACTTTACACATTTAATAATTTACATTTTTAATTTCTATTAACATCAAATGTTCTTTCAATGCTGATTTTTATTAGAGAAATATAACTTGCAGCTGAAAAACAATGCATATGCTTGTTTGTTGGTGAGGTTAGTTTTAATGCTCATTTTATTTTAAGCACTGTAATTAGCTTCCGGCTGTAGAGGAAAGGGGCGTTTTATGATTAATTACTAGCAAAAGAGATTAGCTACCTTCAGTGCACATCCCTTGATTGCTCTGTGGCTTAATGCTTGGATATTTTTTTTAAAACTTAGGCAGTGTAAATATACTGTGGCTTCTTAATTCATCAGGGCATTGTGTAAATGGTAATTATTTTCTTAATTTAAAGAAAACTATTTTAAATTATTAAATTATATTTTTAGCTGTCAGGTGAAAAATAGTAAGCTAGCTGGTTACAAGTGCAAAACTGTTCATGGTCAATTTCATTTCTCAGTGATGTTAGCTTAGCATGAACAACAAACATTAGCTGGCTTGTCATATCAGTGATTGGTGGCACCAAAGACTGTGTAAAAAGATGGGTGACATGGCTCCCATGCCCTTCCGTTCTATAAAAAATGAAGCCAAAATACCCCTGCCATCTTGTCACATTTGGAGCCAGACATGTGCAGTAAGGCTAAGAATGGGATTTGGGGCACACCTACAATCTTGGCCTATTGAAGCCTAAAGGCTAAAGGCTCTGTGCTGCATGAAACAATGATATGATTAAAAGACACTGGGTGATACTGGCTAAGTCAACATGTTACTCAACTCAATTATTATATTGTATATATTACATCAGCTTGGTCATTAGACACAAAAAATGCTCCTTTTTGTTTTAAAACTTTTGTAAGAACTCACTCTGAAAGAAATGTCCTTAGATTTTAAAGCATGATTTTGATTAAGGTTAACATTTCTTCCTTATTCCAAATGTAGCTGATGAAGAAAATGTAGGCTTCAAAATTGCTACTACTCTTTTAGGTATGTGTCACGATCGTAGGTAGGGCAGGAAACCAGTGCGGTTAACAAAAGAGTCTTTATTTCCAAAAGGCAAGCCACAAACACAAGACCGGCACGCCAGCGCTCAGGGAGAAAGTTCCAGAAGCAGTTTGGGGTTGACTGCCTTCGCTGGAGCAGTGCTCCACTCAGTTCGTTCAAAGTTCGATACCTTATCCTAGGGTTTGGTGCTTAACTAAACATCAGCATCAACTACCTGTCGCTGCTCAATAAATACTGTAACTCTCTATCTAGACACCGCCAACTGGGGCTGTCCGTGAAATACTGAACCCACTATTGTCGCCTGTCGATGGCACACAACAAGTAACCTCCGCGTCTTCTCTGCGTCCCAGCCCTGCCTAAATTTGCCCGGTGATGAGGGAAATAACTAGCAGCACCTGGATGAGTTGACCCAGTCAGTACTCGGGAGATGGCGGTAGTTCCCCTTCACCTGTAGGGGGTCCTACCTGATCCCTTACACTATGCAGCTTAGTATTATCCATGTTTATAGCTGGCAGCTTGTCATGCAGTGTTAGATAATGGAGATAATGGAGATAATAGTGGAGATAATACTTATGAGCAACATTAATAAACACTCCTATACAGTAGAGTATGAGATATTGGTGTATATTCAACCTCAGTAAACACTCCCGTACATTACAATGAGAGATTAGTCCATATGCAACATCGATAAACTTAAATAAGATTCACTAAATTTCTTATACACTAGAAGAGGAGATGTTTTATAAAAAACCTCAGTGGACACTCGTATACACTAGGAGATATTAATCCATAAGCAACTTTAATAAACATCTTTATACATTAAAAAGAATATACTAGACCTTAGACAACCTCAATAAACACCCCTATACACTAGGAGATATTAGTTTATTAACAAACTCAGTAAACATTCATATACACTAGAATATGAGATATTCATTCATGACCATGCTCTAAAAATATACTTTTATAGTAGAACATGATACATTACTAATATCAGTTTATTCATAGATAAAGTCTTCATTATCTATGAATAATATAGTCATAAATAATATCCATAGATAATATCGGTAGGTTTAAGTCATAGGAAGTAAGTCTGGTCTTTTATGTGTAGGTCAGTGTACTATCCATGTGAAAGGTCCTTATTAGTCCATAAACTCCATATGAGGATGACCACAGTTAGACCACTTGTCTCTATGTACTTGTGTTTTGTTTTTCCCTGGATCTGTGCCATGATTCTCTCTTTATGCTTTGTAGCCACATGTCCTTGTTTATGCCCTGTTGTATTTCCCTGCTTAACCTTGCCTCATCCTTAGTGCTCACAGCTGTGTTATGTCTGTAGTATCCTCTTTGTCACAGGTGTGTACCTTGTGTTTGTACCAGTTGGTGTCCATTCTCTGTTACTGTGTGTTACTATTTATCTGTCTCACTGTTACTGTGTACTGTTGCACTTTGTCTAGATATCCCACATGCTGTTAATTTTTATGTCTTGATCAAATTCATTTTTCATGGTGTTTGCTTTATTCATTCACCGCACTAATAACTGTCTACTTCCTGAAAACCAAAATCTTACAGTGCTACAGTAAACACTCCCATAAACTAGAATAGGAGATATAAGTCCACAATCAACCTCAATAAATACATATTTACACTAAAATAGGATATATTAGTACATAAGTAAC
Source organism: Arnoldichthys spilopterus (assembly GCA_037974385.1). NCBI lineage: Eukaryota > Metazoa > Chordata > Actinopteri > Characiformes > Lepidarchidae > Arnoldichthys > Arnoldichthys spilopterus. The sequence continues at coordinate 11,496 of JBBPDA010156455.1, read as the reverse complement.
AATAATAAAACTTCTTTACACTAGAATATATAAGTCTACAATCAACATCAATAAATACTAATATAGCACAGAAGAAGAGATACTAGAACACTAAATAACTTTAATAAACAGCTTAATAAATAGGAGTACACAATTCAATCAACACATCTATGCACTGAAATATTCCATATTTCACCAAAATAGGTGGTGGATGAAACCTACACAATATGCAAAAAGACAGAGCAAGTAATCCAGACAGCAAAACAATTCATTAAAATACTCATTTTCACACAAATGAACACAGTAGCTTGATGATGAAAGGAAACCACATTGCAAACTGCTGCTTGCTAGTTAGTTCAACATCTATAGAAAAAAAAAAAGCAAACATGCCCTAAAGAGAACATGGGATTTATATATATATATATATACATTTCAAGCCAAAAAAAGCATAAGCCTTCAAATCAAACTGTACATGAAATGAAAAGGTTCTGTTAAGTTGGCCCAAATTGTAAGCACATTTATTCTTGTCTCAAACTCTGTTTTAACACCATATTCCTTCACAGACGGTGCAGACGGTGTTGGTGGTAGTGGTGGTTTTCTGTCTCTCCTGGCTTCCTCACCATGTGGTTCACCTGTGGGTGGAATTCGGTTCCTTCCCTTTAAACCAAGCCTCTTTCATTTTCCGGGTGGTCGCCCACTGCCTCGCCTACAGCAACTCCTCCGTCAACCCCATCATCTACGCCTTCCTCTCTGAAAACTTCAGAAAAGCCTACAAGCAGGTGTTCAAGTGCCAAATCACTGTTGAGTCACCATTAAACGATATCAAGGAGATTCGCAGCAAAGCAGAAACCCCTCCCTCCACTAACTGCACTAATGTCTGACATTTTTCAGAGTTTGGGAGCAGACTGAAGGAATAAGGCTGAATAATGCCAGGGCTGAAATTAATTCTTGCACTGTAAACACTGCGCTTAATCCTGCTAATGTGATGTTATTGACAACACTGTACTCTCATACTCCTCAAACATTTATCTCATTCTTTTTTCAGTTTCTTTGGGATTAGAAATAGTTAGGAGAAAAAAAATTATTTCAATTTTAATTTGGTTTTCCCCTTACCTCAAATGAGACTTGAGTCTATGAAAACTGACAAATATGTGGTGGATGACTAAAAGTGTAGTAGTAATCATCTTAAAGCCAAAATTTTATTTTTAACAGTATGTCGAACTCAGTGCAGTTTGAGGCCAACGTATGATGGTGTAGGCATGTTTCCCCCAATGCTAACTGGTTCCATTAGCATAACACATTAGCAACATTAGTTCAACCTAGATGGTCCAGTGCAAAACTAAAGATTAAGCTGCTCACACCAAGCAGGTCTTGGCTGAACATCTACATTTACTATAAGGGGGAAATAATTTAATTGGCCATTGAACTGGCTATTATTAGAGTGCCAGGTAATAAAGTGGCAGACCAAACACTGGCAACATAAACTCTTAGTTCTGGCCGTCTTACTCACTGTGGGCTGTTTTGTGCTTGCTGGCTTTGTATAGAACTGCATGTCATCGCTGTCAAAAAAAAAAGCAAAGAAAGAAAGCTAAAACGTTCTTAACTTTTTATGTAAATCTGTGTAAAAACAAAGTGACTTTGAAGCATCTCCATTATTCATCATGAAATGTAAAAGATATCTTCAAATGGAGTAGAGAAATTATAGTCTAAACAAATGGAGATTTTCTTTGGACAGCGGCAATCTTTTTATTTATTTGCAGATAACACTGCATATTTAGTGTGTTCATTTTGTCTTTATTCATGATGAGTTTTTATTAGAAAAATGTAACTCTTGCTAATGAAATGCTTAATTTGAATATACAATTAGCCATTATAATGACAGAAAAAATGCATTTTTTTATTATTACAGTTCTAAGTTTGCTAGTTACTGATTGTTTTTTCCTACATGGGCAGGCATTATGGAGATGAATGGCCTTTGAGTGAAGGGTTGGGTCTGTTCACCAATTACAGCAGTGCAATTGCAGCAGATGCCTGTTAAAGTCATCCTAAATGACCACCAATTTCTTCTACAACCAGACCAGAGACTGGGATCGCACTATTTAAGCTTCCTGTCTGCCTCACTGTAATGAAATTGAACTTAATGAACTGGAACCTCTCTGATGGCATTACAGGATCCCACAGAGAACCAGTCAGACAAGAACACACAATATGATGCACACAGCAGTTTACAGAAACCACAATGCTAGTGTCCAAATTGTGGCGATGGAAACATGCAAGACTGTAAGCAGGGATGCATTCTGCTCAGCACAGGACAGCTGTTAGGGGATTTTGGTAATTGTATACAGTATTACTTTGTTTAAGGTGAGACATGACAGATAAAAACAGTCATTCCAAGGGAAGAGTGCAATATATCAGCTAAAATATTATTCTCAGATGAAAATCTTTTTCCTGACCAGCCTGACATTGGAATTGCAACCAATAATTACAACTGATAATGTACTGCTCTGCTTAGTGCCCAGTATTCACCTTGTATCTGCACTAAAGTATGTGTATTAACTATTTATGGGAACATATAGTATTGTAAACAGAAACTGGATAAAGCTTACAGTAATCAAATATATAAAATTTAAAATGTAAGCACATTGTTATTAAAAATTGTAGCTATTGTAGTAATTATTTGTGTAAAAAGCACATAGTGGATTATTTTGAATAAAGGGCTGTCAAAAAAATAATATTCCTCAGATTTAGTGAGAATATTTAATTTGAAATGAAGAAAATGGACATTAGATTGATGAAAGCCACTTGCAGTATGTTCTTACGCTCTTATGCATAGTTACTGCAACCACTTATATCAGTTACAGGCTTTGTTTTGCTACATTTGGTGTACATAAAGTGCTGTGTTGCTGCCTTAAAAAATCAAAAATGAACATAATATGAATACTGACTGTTTTTTGTTTTTTGCATCTTGACAACGCATTTATCTCTCTCTCTAGAAAACAGAATATTTAGGTGTGTAGTTGTGCTAAAATACTTATATACTAATATAATTCTGACATTTGCATAAACATTGGGTGCATGATTGAATGGAAATGAACCAGTTAACCTACTCCAAGTGACCTATTGAGGAGAAGCATATGTATATCTCTATCCTGCTGTCTCTACTTTCAAACAGAAAATTGCTGCAAAAATTCTATTCTCATGATGCTTTACAAGTTAAATAATTATAGTCTATATTCTCTAATCAGTCCCCAGGGGCCACAGATGTTTTTATATTTCTCCCATAACCCAGCTCCGAACACATTTGAACCAAGCAGGTAAGAACAAAGAATGCCTGGTCTAAGTGTGTCAAGACCTGAAAAAAAAAACAAGGTAGACTAACTGGAGGACCCTTACAACTAGTCTGAGAAGTGTGGGTATTGCACTCAAACAACACCACCATTTACAGCCCGTCCCAAAATCTACACTTGCAGTTTGTGGTTTACCTTAAGTGCACAATACATTTGGGACATAATGAAGCATAAGTATCTGAAGCATCTGGATAATTTAAACATATTAACAGGTAAAAAACTAATAGCAACCAGCAGTGTGAATTTAATAAGAATTACAACTGCAGAGTTTCTCATGTGCCTTATCAAAATGTATTCTAAATGTATGTTACATGCAAATATGTTACTGAGTGTATTCACCGAATGTATACAGTGTATAGTGTATTCTTGTTAAATCCCAGAATGTATATACGTATGTATTGTACCCATGTGCACATAATTGCCATTGTACTGGACATCTAACGTTCCTAGGAACACAGCATATAAGAATGTCACTTAAGCGCCGGTTGCACATATATGTTCAGGCCAATGCTGCTTAATAACTGTGGGATATATATTTTGCTATAGCACTATGTAATTGTAGTATCCTGGGTGTGTTTAGTGTGATCTTTTTGCATGTCTGAGGTACTGGACACATTTTGGACAAGTACTGAAAAGTACAAAGTGCACACAAGTACACAGAGCTAAAGGTGTGAGCTTTGGGATAGGTCATAACACAAGGAAACATGGTTTAGTTACCTATTCAGGCAAGCACAACAACAACTGTGTATGTGCAACATATAACTGCTATAACAAAACAAAATGCTAAAATAAGAACAAACAAAATGAGAGTGCTTTGGCAAGATTTACAACTTGCCTTCACTTAGTGTTAATTTTTTTTTAACAAAACAAAGGCTGTATCCAAAAACATCATGTTTTGACTATAAGGAATGTAAAACATGAAGCTGATGCCTATCTTTTGTTATTTAAAAATATAAAAACAAAAGGAACCAAATTTGGATGGCACCTACATTAATTAGCTGCATATAACCATGTCTTAAATAAGTGCAGAAGATGAAAACTGTCATAGCCAAAGAGAACTCAGAGAGCCTGCCTAAATTATGGACTTTTTTTAGGCAATGCAGTTTGGCACGCAAGCACAGACTTTGAATTTTGACATTGCAGTGATTAGAGTGTAAAAAAAGAATCTGAGGAATCTGAAAAATGATTGATGGGACCAAAATCATTTCTCTTTGTAATGTCTTGCCTTAAATGTGAATGTCTTATATATCTTTTCCTTGAAGTCCGAATTGAAAGCAAAAACTCACATCTGCTTGGAGCCACATTCCCATACAAATGCAAATACAATATCACTGTAAGGGTTTCTTGTGGTTAGCATGCTAAACCTGTAAATCTGATAAAGCATCAAAATCTGACCATGCGGTGTGATCACAACCATAAGCTGATGATTACACTTGGAATTTATAGAACACTCCAGTATTTGTCATGCTGATCCTTATCTGCTGCATTGGGAGCAAACAGTCAATAATCACAGACAATAATGTCAACTGTTACCCTGAACTTAACTGAAACATGTTTAAGAAGCCAATGGAATGAACCCAAATTTTCTCAGTAATCATTTCTGTGGAATGTTTACAGTAAACATATAGAATATTTTCAAGACTTTTGTAGCCACAGATCTTTGTAAATAAGTATAATGTAATGTGTAATAGTTTTAGAGTGGGGAAATGTTGTGGACATTTGTTAGCTGAGGTGAGAACTCAATGGAGACCAATTTGATGAGATGAGCTTTGACAAAATTAAAGACGTGCGACTTAACTTTGACATCAATGTCTTACTGTAGTAATTTACCAAGTAACCTAGACTTTTCCATAGTTACACTAAAACTGGGCTGGCTCTGTTTAAAGGATTTTACAACAGTTAGAACTAGTGTAACATTCAACATACAAAAATTATTTATTTGAATGAGCTAAAAATTACAAAACTGACCCTTGGTTTGTGTTTATTGCAGGATGGACAAATTGTTAATGCTGGTAAGCTGCTAGTCAGCTAAATTTATTCTATTCTGTGAACTGTGTGTGAGTGTTTGGGAGGAAGATTGGTTAAAGATTGACAGGTGAAATAATCATATTTCACTATACCATTTTGGTTTTTTTAAATCATTAAGTTCAGCAATACTTTAGTTGCGCAATTCTTTGTTTATACCATTGTGTTTGTCATGGTTTGTCATTTTCGAAAGGTAAATAAATAAAAGAAATATGTTAATTAATTGTTATTCCTTATGCTTGAAATATTGCTTAAAAATACTTTTAATTTATAGGCAGATGTGTATGCAAGTGGTGTTTAGATCATTTTATTGCTGCAGTCAATAAGTCATTTGCTGTAAAACTCATCTCATCTGTATTTGCAAGATGAGAATGTAAGAAACATAAGTGTGAAATTGCTTTTCTCAAAGTTTCTGAAACTCAGCAGTTTAGTACTGTGTTTGTACATGTGATTGTATATAATATTGTAATTTCATATCTGTCAAGCCTGAAACATTGCAAACCTGATGTGTTAAGGATATTTATTGTGTTGCCTTTTGTTCTCTTATTATGTATCTCACTGCACAATAGCTGCTTCTAACTGAAGGAATACTTTTTCAAAAATGATAATGCAACACTCCAAATCAAAGCCATTATATACTACCATTACATAATCACTGGTATGATCAGCATGGTATCAAATGAAAGCTTAATTAAATATTTTTAGAGTTTGATGTAATCAGCACCATTTTCAAGCTCAAATGTATATATATATACATCAAGTCTACAGTGATGCAGTGATTGCAGGGTATATAGGATAAGTCCAGTCTAATTATATAGACTATTAATGGAATAGTTTAGTAATAGATGCTAATATATCCAACAACAAATAACATGGTTGGATGGATGGTACAATATTTGCAGTACTGTAAACTCCTGGGTTTTTACCTTAAGTATAGTGGAAGATTTGTGATGCCAGCCTTCTGACATGCCCATCTCAATTCCCTGATCCAAATCCCACTGAAAACCTGTGGAGTAAGCTAAGGAGAGTCCAAATAGAGAACTGGGATAAACAATAACAAAGTACATTAACTTCAGTGCTGTACTTAAGTATTTTTTCAAGTTTGTGTACTTTACTTGTGTATCCGATTTTTTGGGAAGTTTTTTCTCCATTAAATTTGAAAGATCAGTATTGTACTTTTGACTCCACTACATTTCTGTGAAATGTCTCATTACTCATTACTTTAAAGCATAGCTCTAAAGTCAGAAAACACATTTTCTTTTAGCAAAATGGGGTAGATTATATTATATTTGTCACATGAGAAAAACCAAGCATAGAAACACACTTCTATATTTTACATAAAATCACACACTATTTAGACCTGCAGTATGCAGTTTGGGATGCTGCCTACTTTTATGCCATCAGTTCAAGTTCCCCAGTAAACATTTCAAATGATGCTGTATGTGCTTATTGTAGTTGCAGTTTTTATCCTATGGTTGCTAAAATTATTTTTTATGCATTTTTGTCATATTGGGACTGGTGTCATGTCTCTAATGGCTTGCAAGCAAACTGGATCCTGTAAATGTGGCTGTGCTAAGCTTACTGCTCACTTACACAACCATATTTGCAATAGTAGACATAAGATGAACATCACTTGCAAATTACATGTTTGTGTATGTGTGATGAATGCGACAGACCACAACCTCACATAAGGGCGGTGTATTCACACACAACCTGGTTCCAATTAAACGAGTGCAGTTCAGAGTGCAGAGTTGGGGTGTGTTAAATAAAAAAATAATAATAATTTTTCATTTCACTGGGCTTCTAGGTTTAGGAGCAAGTTCTGAAAAAAACTTTACATTTTCTTCTGTAAGTTTTACAAAAAGTAAAGTAAAAAGTATTTTTAAAGCAACTACTCCAGTGCTTTAAGTCAAGTAAAACTGAACAACTTTCACTTGTAGTAGAGTAATAGTTGACAAGGAGTATCTATACTTTGACTCAAGTAATGGAATTGCGAACTTGTTCCACCTCTGGTGAGTACATGACCTTGGAAGATCTGTAAAGATTCTACAGTATGTGGATGAATGGCCTCAGACAGCTTGTTCTATATTCTTCAGGCTTATGTTGGCAAAAGAAGAATGCACAAAGTAGTAAATGGAATGGTCCATTTTTTTTTTCCTTAACTAAAATTTCTTCAATTGCAGTAGTTGATTGTAGTGAAGTTTAAAGTGTAATGAAATGCATTAAATTAAGTACCTAGACTTTTAGATTTGTAAAGAGTGTTTTCTTATGAGAATTGTTGAATTATGCAGAATTGTTCACAATGGTGGTAAAAGGAACCAAACTGCCTAAGGTCACAAGCTAGCACGACTTACCTGAAGCAGGAAAGATGAACTGTAGAGCATGTAGCTGGAAATACAAACGGTACTTACAATGTAAGACAGATTCCATAAATGTAAAGAATGAGTGCAAATAAATAAGCCATGATTTACATGTGTGTGTCATTAGTTTTACAAATGCAACACAAGTGAAACAGCAACCACACTGTTTGTACAAGTAGTTGATTTCAGTAAACATAGCTTTATTCTTAACGACAGTTTAACATTTGTTTTTAAGCTGTGTGACACACCAGCCTGGAAAATGGCTAAGGGGCATTGGCCAGGAGCCTAGCAACACCCAGACACACAGCCAAGGCAAGTGCCCTAGTGTAGATTTATTTACACATTCTTAGATTCAAACAGTAATATAACGGGAGTAAACCTAACCACCAGTCCTTTGAGCTGAAATCTGGTCTTTGAGCTTTTTTTTTTTAAGTCTCCTGGCCGCTTCCATGATAGGTGCCACCTGAACTGCCATTTAAGGGTAGGCCCATGCACAGTTCCTGGGTGCTATCTTGGCAGCTTTGCCTCTCACCCACCCCCCAGCTGTTAGCTGTTTTTCCTCAACTCTGCCACCTTTACTTTCTACTGAGAATTTGAAAAAAAGAATTGTTGCTCTACATAAAGATGGCCTAGAATATAAGAAGACTGCCAACACCCTGAAACTGAGCTGCAGCACAGTGGCCAAAACCATACAGTGGTTTAACAGGACAGGTTCCATTCAGAACAGGCCTTGCCATGGTCGACCTAAGAAGTCGAGTGCACGTGTTCAGCATCATATCCAGAGGTTGTCTTTTAAAGATAGATGTATGAGTGCTGCCAGCATTGCTGCAGAGATTAAAGGGGTGGGGGTTCGAGTCCTGGCCCGGGCACTACTGAGGTACACTGCTCCCTGGGCGCTGTTGGTAGCTGCATGCCCAAGAGAGTTAAGGCAGTGCTGGAAAATAATGGTGGCCACACAAAATATTGACACTTTTACTTAGGGGTGTATTACTGTTGCCAGCGGTTTGGACATTAATTGCTGTGTTTTGAGTTCTTTTGAAAGGACAGCAAATTTACACTGTTATAGAAGCTGTACACTTACTACATTGTATAAAAGTGTCATATCTTTAGTGTTGTCCCATGAAAAGATATAGAGGAGATGACTTCTGATGTAAGCACTATAGCGTGAGGGGTGCATCTGCCATGTTGATGGACTTCTGTTTTCATCAACAGTATGTGTAAACATGCTAAAAAAAACATGATAAAGTGTCATTTCCTTACAGAGAGTAGCTCACAAGAGAAGTGAGGGAACGTTACAATGAAAAAAAATTCTCTGGTCAACAATTTAGATCCGTACGAACTTAAAAAGTCATGAATGAGGTCAGACTTAGATTCGCTGCCAGCCATTTCTATCACAGACATCAGCACGCACCTCAGTTTTTAGTTTAAGTTCATACACCTGTCAGGAATTTAAAAACTACAAGTCTTTACAAGCACACAGTCATTTACAAAGTCTATAAACAGGCTGGCTGTGACTACTCCACCATCACTGCTAAGGTATCTGTCATCATGAACGAGTGTTTTGCTTGTGTGTCTTTGCGTTCACCACTAATAACTCTTAATGCCTGCCTGTATTATTATAGTACCTCCTTTACACTTACCTGTTTATATTCATCTCTTTATAATTGCTATATCTCTTGTTTGTCTAGGTCTTGCACTCTTTGCGAACTTATGAACCCCCTTTAAAGCTGGGCATTGTGGAAGAACAAGACGAGTGTTAAAACATCTAAAACTAAATCATTTATTTATTTATCTTGTTTAAGCAAATGGAGCAGTAACAAAAGCAAGCAAAAAACATTCACATTAAACAATCTTTATAATGTGATTAGACCAACAATTACAAAAACATTAAAAATAAAAACTCTCACTGGTTATATTATGGCAGTTATCTATTAAGGTGTGCTTTTAATGGAAATGTAGAGAGCACACACTCGTTGCTTGTTCGGGGATGTTGTCAAATGTGATGTTTTTGCGTCTTACTGCAGACACCCAGGTCATCCGACGTCTCTTCGTAGCTTCACTTATCCGCACTCTCCCCCTTTGCCTCCATGCAGACATACAATAAAATGATATACAGTCATCTTTTTTCCTTTTTGTGCACTGGTCATGTGATCTTCTAGCACAGCCCAGTACTCAACAATATTTCATCCTTCCAGATTTTCAAAAAAACATGATAAGATAAAGAAGACGATGTCCCCAACTGCTAAGCGCACAACGCGTAATCCCAACATGTCATCTCAATCCCAAAATTCTGTGCATTGTTGACATATGAGTGCCTTCTGTATAATAAAATATTTATAACAATGTGAGGGGTGTAGTCACTTTTGTGAAATACTGTATATATGTGCTCAGAGAATTACCTTTTTGGTATGATATCTGGTATAAAAGCTAAAATATTTTCTGAGAAAGTGCAGAGAAAGAATTTACAGCTTTTCCTGGGGTGCCTGATTGGCATGTACTGAGCCTAGTGGTTAGCCATGTTAGCATGTCTGGTTGAGGTGTTCTTTAAATATTGTGAATTTCTAATGGACTTTTTGTATTCTGGTATCTTGACAAACAGAAGTTAACAAGTGTTGTCTTTATCCAACAGCTACTGGAAAAAGCCCAGAGACAAGGCACGAAAATGTACATTCTTATTAGAACAGCACGCACAATACCGAGCAATTATCATAAATAAAAGATGATGAATTATGAAATCAGTGGGAGCTCCCATGCCTTGATCAGCAAATGCACATTGTTCTTTTTAATATTAAAATGAATGTATCAGCATTAGTATAGACATTAACTACACTACACCCACACTACACCCAGTCTTTCCCAAGGCTATCAGCTTAAAATTTTTGCAGAAAGAGCCAACTTGCCTTTCTATCCTGAATGTTTGACAAATTAGACTCATATCTTAGAAAAATCTTAGACATTTTAGCTAATGATAACTAAAGCAGAAAATTGCAATTTTATTTTAATTACTTCTAACTAAAAGCAGTGATGATATTTATTGTGACATTTGAAGAAGGTCAGAGTTTTTGAGCTGCCATGGAGAATGCATTGGAGTTCTAGGTCACTGTCCGGGATGGGTGTACAAAGTTTATCTGACAATAATTGGCAGTGACCTCCAGCCCATCCTGCCAACTTTTACTCAAATATCCAGCAAAAAGTCCTTAGGTTTTGTCTGACTAATTTTTCTCAGCAAACTTGTCTGAGGTGCTTCCTCATGGAAAGAGATTGAGGTCTGTTTGTACAACACCTGCTAGAAGAACAGTGTCTCTGCTGCTGCTGTATGTTGAATTCAAATGAATTCTCTGCACTTTAAATCTTTCATGCTGATTTATCTACTGTACATAGATCAATCAGTCATTTTTTCATGACCCTAATTAAACAAAGAGTAGAAATTATTTTAAAACAAAATATATAGAAGACCCAGAAAGTATAAAGAATCAAATTCTGTTTTCTCATACTGCTGTTATAATGTAAAGAGATCACTTCTGTTGGTAGCTGCCTGCTATCAACAGTGATGGATGATGGGTTAATTGCAAAGATATGTTTCGTTGTGGTGTTTGACAAATAGTCACTTTCACCTCATTTCAGTTACTGAACTAGACTCACCAGGACTTGTTTGGAAGACAAACATGTCCTCAGTATGACTGAACCATTAAAAGCCTGTGTTACATGACAACTGATTTTCTATGAGGCTCTAGATTTGGTACATGAAGTGCATATTTTCTAAATTAGAGTGATATTAGGGTCTT
>JBBPDA010156427.1:0-18984 GCA_037974385.1 Arnoldichthys spilopterus | reverse complement strand
ATTGTTTCCTCTGTCCTGGAAGTCGCTTTGGATAAAAGCGTCAGCCAAATGAATAAATGTAAAAAATGTAAATGTAAGTTTCACTTGCCTCCTAAATAATAAAGAAAAACAATAAAAGTTTTTACTAAAAGACATTTAGTTTTATTATAATGGTTTTCTGTAAACTGAATTGTTCTTAGCATGTTAGCTTAAATAAAAGGTCAAATTAATTACATGAATAATACTTAATCACAAGGCAAATAATAACATTTGCATTATTTCCAAATGTTTGCTTTAATGCTTTTATTAATGCATACATGGCTTTATTATTCTAGTGCAGCTGTGACACAGTTTGAAATCATTGTTCCCATTATCACTATTTACCAACCTATGCAGATTGTTGTCTACCTTACCGTTAGCTTTCCCTGTCAATGTTGTGTAAGCTAGATTGAAAATAAAAAACAGCATTCCTGTAGCTCTCTGCCTCCCAAGTTTTCACATGGGCCGCTGTACTGAATGCACTACATGGACAGGAGTGACGACATCACGTTTAAGCTGAAATGGGCAAATAATTTAATGTAATAGAAAAATAATTTAATGTTATTTGACTTAAACACAACTAATGGGCAGTGGAACATGAAGATTGCAGGTTAAAGTCCTGGCGCGGACACTACTGAGGTACCCTTGAGCAAGGTACCGTCCCACTACACTGCTTTATGTTTTGGAAGTCGCTTTGGATAAAAACGTCAGCCAAATAAGTAAATATAATGTTTTTCAATTCTGTAAAATATCGCTTTGTTGAATCATCTGAAAAACCACATCAAGTGAGCGTAAAACGTTTATTTACAATATATCATATTATGTGTTTCCATTACTGAATTTCAATATCTACATTAAGCAGGTTAATGTAATCCTGCCTAGTTTTGGCCAGATTTTGGCAACACTAATCAAAATTAGCAAAAACATTTAAATTGCAGTAAATGTAATTGAGCTATTAGATTTGAAATGCTTAGTTACATTATTCATTACCACCAAATGTAGTAGGATTTCAGTAACATGTTAGAAAGTAACTTTCAACACTGATCAAGTCATGAGTAAATGTGACTTTAATGTAGGCTGATCTGCTTACAGGACACCAGCTAACAGCTCACAGGCTAACAACGCTTAGCTGTAGTTTAAATATGTAGTGACAGGGTCCCTTTATGTTATACAGGGTATAAAGTTAAACTGAAAGTCTGTTTAGTTATCATTTAACTGTTTTAACATTACAGTCTTTTTGAGAACATCAACTTGACACAGTTTTGTGATTATTATGAAGTCTGAGGCCTTTAGGCTACTTGCTAGCTGCATTAGCTTTGTAGCTCCATTGTGAAAATTAGCAAAAACCAAACAGCCTTGGCTGATAGTTCACATCTGGAGTCATTATTTGCCAAATTAGCAGTGAAATGAAGGTAGCATGAACATGTAAGATCAAAACTCATGGTTCTAGAAAACTGTTCAAACCCGTTTAAAGCAAGTTTTAGTAGAGACGGTAGGGTGGAGCATTTACCTTTTCTGCCATTGTTTTACACGGTTGACTTGAATTTCCCCTATTTCCTGATACTGAATGCAAAGCATATGATTGAACTGTTGATTGCCATAGTAACAGAGAGTGTTCAAGGGAATCAAGTCATACAGTACCAACATATTGTAGCAGCCAAATCAGCATTAAAATATAGCAGTAGCCAAAAGCTTGAGCACACCTGATTGAATATGTGTTTCAAAATCTGAACTGTTTTGTATAGAAATAGGCTGTATGAACTGATTGTCATTGTATAATTTACTATGTGTGGTGGTCAACAACAAAAAACAAGGTCAAGGTCAGTACAAGGTCCGTTAACACCCCAGTGAGATTCTTGTAGTACACTAAACCAACAAGAGTGAATAAGTGAGTGAGTGATGTTTTATCTGAAATTTGTAACAGATAGTTTTATGTATTTGACCTTGTGTGTAGCATTTCCAAAGTGAATTCTTCAGTAAAGTGTTCTGGCATAGAGCTGTCATGTGGCCCAAACCCCTGGTTTCGGATGCTGATCATATTCACAATCATATCTAGAACATCTCAAAGACCTAAAGGAATGTTTGTCACTAAATAGGTCCCACCCATTGCACATCAGATATGATTTGTTGTTCAATTTCATCATAAATCTGTTGACACAACAAGCCGTCATTCCACCACCTGAAGGCCTAACCAATGGGAGAGCTCAGTCAGCTATCTTCTACCTAGACACCAGAGGGAAACAAATGATGATTGGATCATTTTCCATTGGGTGTTTTAGGAATTTTAGCCCATTGTTTTCAATCAAAGCTTATGAAATATGAAAAAATACTGTACTATACAAATACAAAAACAGTTCTACTAAATAAAAAAATTGTAGTTTTATTCAGTTTTCAAGAAAATGTTATGCCCCTGAAGACCTAGGAGGCCCTAAAGGTTGTAATGTACTTGTGTGTTGTCATAGTTTGGATGTCTTTACTGTTGCAACAGGTGGAAATATTAAGGTGATGAACCCAGCTATGCGTGGGCCTGTCCAAACTTTTGGGTGAAACTGGAGACCCCTCCATCTGTACACCCCTTTACTTTCTGATTAAATTGTGTGTGTGAGTCATTTAAAAGTGCGTAGTGGAAGCAAGACGAGGGTGGGGCCTCTGTGGTTTGAAACCGCCAGCGCATGATTGTCTGGGTCGTGGAGTAGAAAAGACTACATCGACTGCTACTACTGCTGCCTCCCCCTGCACTGTTTACAACTTTCAACCTCTCACTTCTGTAGCGGGAAATCCCTCCACGCACACACACATCTCGTTGCTTTTTCGAGCCTTGGTGACACACACAAACATGCAGAGCTTTCCTGTTTTTGAGGTTTTTTTTAAAAAAGGGTCTTTTGGTTTTAACACAACATTTGGAAAAAGTAAGTCATGATATTTCCATGGCTTCATGAATGCAAACCATGACAATGTGTCAGGGGGTGTTTTTTATATATGTTTGCTATAGGTTGGTTAAGGTTTTAGCAAGACAGGACTTGACTTAATGATCTGCTTTACTCCAATTTAGGATTAGAATCTGCTCTAAAATCTAAAATGGGCTGCTGGCTCATTAGAAAAGTCATCATTGTACCTACACTCAGTGGCCATTTTGTCAGAAACAATAACATTTCAGTGTAATCTTTAAGGAGGGACACAGGCATGCACTAGAAATTAAAAGTAAAACGAACTGAATGCCACTATGTCTTACCGCTGAAGTGGTATTCGGTTTTTGTTTTACTTTGGGTTTTTTGGGGCATTCATACACTAAGACACCCACCACCATTCCACTCCCAGGTCTAGTCTAGCATTCTATTCTGAAAACTAGCATACACTGATCAACCATAACCTTACAACCATCTGCTTAATATGGTGTAGGCCCAATTTTGGTGCACTGTGTGTTCAGACACCTTTCTATCACAACCAGCATTCAATTTTGGTCTTACAGCAGCTCGTCTGTGGGATCAGACCAGACAGGCCAAACTTACTCAATAATGAGTACACATTAACACCACTGACAGGGGAGATGATTAACATTGCCTATCTCCTTAATTCATTACAATAGCATCTGTCGGGGGTTGTGGTGGGATATAGTAGGAAACAGGTGAACAGTCAGTTCTTGAAGTTGATGTGCTGGAAGCAGGAACAATGGGTGGGCGTAGGGAGTCACATTGACCAGGGCCTTATGGAGTGGCCTGTGGAGTGTTCCAGGTATGAAGTACCTACCAGAAGTGAACAGGTGAATCAGCAACAGGGTCATTGGCCCAAGCCGAAATGATGCATGTGGGGAGTGACGGCTCTGCCCGACTGCTCTGATCCTACAGAAGAGCTACTGTGGTATGGAGGCTGAAAGAAAGGGATCAGAACACACAGTGCACCACAGTCAGTCTCTCTCACTCTATATAGAGAGCTGTACTATACATGGCATTACAATTGTACGTATGTGAGTTAAACTAAAAATACATGACAGTAACAGCACCAAACAGCAAACAAATCAGTAGAAGCTGTAAAAACAAGAAGAGAACTGTACATTTGAGAAACCTGATTTCAGTCCGGTAGATTCATGATGAGATTGCATAACACAAAACTGGATCACACAAGTCAAAAATGCTCCTTTTGAGCCGGCCAAGGGAAAATCCCCCGCTGCTATTAATATCACAGCTGTACACTTGCCAACTGTACAGTCCATTTCTGTGTGCAGATCAAGGTAGGCGTAACACAGCACCCTGTCTGTGGGGAGGCGGTTATGCATTCATCTATCCACCTGCGGCTGCTGTGTCATACATAGGGAAGTCGCTACACTACTTCCCTAGTCATTCATTATGTTCTTCCTTTCACACTGACCTGAGCTGACGTCAAAAAAAACAGCACTGGCGTCACTCAGCGCAAGCATGGGAGCCCTGCGGCTGTGCGTTTCATAACACAGAGCTTAAACAGTTTCAGCCGCAAATTATCATTCAACTGACAGTAAAAGTAAGTGAGTGTTTGTCATTGTGAACACACCACACCACAGCACACAGTGGACCATAATGATCTGCAACCTCTGCATTTAACCCGTCCATGTAGGAACAGAGCAGTGCTTGAGGACGGCACCATGCTCACCGGTACCTCAGTGGAACTGGGATGGACTGGGATTGGAACTGGCTGGAAGTGCAAGGTAGATGTTTCTAATAAAGTGGCCTGTTAGTGGAAGTACAAAGAAGCTGTTTCCAAGAAAGTGGCCAGTCATTGGAAGTACAAGGTAGATGTTTCTAATAAAGTGGTCAGTGAATGAAAGTACAAGGGAGGTGTTTCTAATAAAGTGGTCAGTGAATGGATGTACAAGGGAGGTGTTTTTCATAAAATGGTCAGTCAGTGAAAATGCAAGGTAGGGGTTTCAAATAAAGTGGCCAGTCAGTGAAAGTACATAGTGGGTGTTCCTAGTAAAGTGTCCAGTCAGTGAAAGTACATAGTGGGTGTTCCTAGTAAAGTGTCCAGTCAGTGAAAGTGCAAGGTAGGGGTTTCTAATAAAGTGGCCAGTCAGTGGAAGTACAAGGAAGGTGTTGTTTTTTTTTTTTAAGAATAATGAGCACATTTACTGAACAGTTGAACAGCTTATTGAATTATTTGCTAGACCCTACAAACACACAAATCTGGAATGGTCACAGATTATCACAACATCTCCAGCAGACCTTCTTACCTCACATGTTTTCAAGGCAGCCATAGCATGTGAGAATAAAAGCAGACTGAAACTGATAAACATGATAAGTATGTTTAGTTACGATTACAGACTGTCAGAAGTGCAAAACCCATGACTGAACACCTTTCCTTCTTAGGCAAGGAATGGCGCCCAGGTCTGGGTGACGTCTGGAATGATTGTTGCTTTGGAATTCCACTCATTTTTTGAAATTTCTAGGTGAAGATTTACACAAAGTCATTTGTTTGATGTGAAATGGTGCATTGTAGAAAAACCAGGTTTCTTCACAGTGGTAGTGATAGTAAGCCTGATGTCTACAACACGAATATCATTGCATTTGCTATCTAGAATGACCAGGATGTGTCTTCTGATGTGTGTGCAATGATGATGGGACAATATCATAATTTGGTTAAAATATCACCTATTATACCCAATATTTTACAAATGTGTTTTCAAAATACTTTTTAGGCCAAAACCTTCTTAATGCTTATACATCAATCTTATGACGTCTGGTTCCATTCACCACCACTGTAAAAGATGGTACCTTGTTCAAGGGCACCTCAGTGGTAGTCAGGTCAGCACTTGAACCTGCATCCTTCTGTTCACTTAATGACCACGTTTACCTCTCAACCATTTCAACCATGCAGAAGTCAGGGGAATTTTCTTTTAAACAACTGGTGTTGTTCATCAGAAGCTTAAGGTTATTTTATACTCCCATTTCTCCAACCAGCTCTACCAGCTCTTCCATGGGAATATTGAGGTGTTCACAGGAAAGCCAAGAGATGTCCTGGATGTCCTGGGTCTGCCCCGGGGCCTCCTTCAAGTGGAACATGCCGAGAAAACCTCCCCAGGTAGCCATCCAGGGGGCTTTCTCACCAGATGTCCAAACCCCCTAAACTGGCTCCTCTCAATGTGGAGAAGCAACTATTTTAGTATGAGACTCTCCTAAATGTCCAAGCTTCTCACCCTGTCTCTAAGGGAGAGCCCAGCCCCCCTGTGGAGAAAACTCATTTTGGCCTCCCTTATCTGCAACCCCGTTCTTTCAGTCACTACCACAAGCTCAAGGCAAGGCAAGTTTATTTATATAGCACATTATCATACACAGAGGTCATTCAATGTGCTTTACAGGAATAAACATTAATTTAAAGACTTTAAAAGGTAAATAAGCATGAAAATAAGAAAAGTGCATTATGAAAGTGAAATATAAAAACAATAAAAATAAAGGAGCATAAAAGTGCATGATAAAAGTAAAATTAATTTAAAAAAAATAAAAGATAAATAGATAAAATAGATATGGAAAATAAGGTGGTTTTAGTTGCTTTTTGAAGCTGGCAACAGTTGGCTCAAGACCATAGGTGAAGACATAGATAGACCAGTAAATCAGGAGCTTTGCATTCTGGCTGATGCCACCCCAGTCCACCGGTCAAGCTCCCGATCTCCTCTAGCCTCACTCCTGAACAAGACCCCAAGGTGCTTGAACCCCTTCACTTGGGGCAGTACCTCCTCCCCGACCAGTAGAAGGCAACACGTTTCTGACTTCCATAACTTTAGTTAATATATAATAAAAAATATTTATTAATGATTTAATATTCAATAGAAAGATGGTTTAGATTTCTCCCAAACTGAAACTAAACTGAACAACCCCAAAGCTTATACATTGTACCTCCCTGTTGTGATGTCACCACTCAAACCTTTTAGGTGTTTTCTAACCACCTTTGGCCCAGAAAATGGTCTAAAAGAGGTCAAAGAGGTCATTTCACTTCATTGAAATGTAAGTGAAAAGCAAACCTGATGTAGTTTCGTAACTGCTTTATAACCCAGACAGGCCTAGTTTCACCCAACCAGACAGTTTCATCTTTAGGATAATTTAATCTCCAGATCATGTGGTAGTGGCATCTGATACATCACCCAACACACCCACTGCATTAACAAGGCTGAGGCGCATTCGGAGATGGCTTTGGGTCCTTTATCCTTTTTGCTGTGTCATCTCACCAAACACTATGGTGCTGCTTTTCAGAGAGAGATGAGGATACTTTCACATGACCTCAGTACAACCAAACACACATACACACGTAACCACATGCAAAACACACTGGTTCACTTTCACACACTTGGTCAGACCGACCCACACACACACACACACACACACACACACACACAGTTACACACAGGCATGGCATGTTAGTCATCATTTATCCTTTATTTAACAACCTGCCAAGGATGCAGTGTTGATTCAAGCTTTACTGTGGCCTCATTCCTTTCTTAAGTGTGAGTGTGTGTGTGTGTGTGTGTGTGTGTGTGTGTGTGTGTGTGTACAGTGGCACATGATTTCCTTGAAATCATGTCTAAGAAACTACATGAATACCAAAATGAGGTCCACTAGACCCTTTTAGACCTAGAACCTTTTGGCGGTATAGAACCTTTACATCATTACCATCATACGCCTCATTTGTAAAAATGAGTTTTTGAGAAAAAAAAAATCAAAATGTTTCAAAGGTTGTCAAAGGGACCATAAGAGGTTCTCCTACCAGTAAGCAAACACTTATTAAAATACTCCACCGTATTAAAAACTGATTACATTACACATTGTTAAATGAACATTAACTTACATTAGAAGTGAGGAAGGTTTAGTCTCCTGTGAAGTTACCATTCTGAAGCTACTTGGTGCTATTTCATGCAGAGCGATGACCTGTATATGTAGTAAATATTGGTATTTAATATGTTTAGTTGGAAAATGATAAAGAAAGGACACACACACACACACACATATTCATGTGCATATATATATATATATATATATATATATATATATATATATATGCATGTTTATGCATATATATACACACACACATAGACAGACAGGTTCAGAGTATCAACAAGATATATGTAAAAACACACACTGATATTCTATATCATAAGCCAAACTGTACCAAAAAGGCCATTCATTGCTATTGTAGCTTCCTGTCACAGGTATGCAAATACCTAGGGCACCATAAAAAGCTGTATGTATAGAAGATAAGCAGAAATATAGATTATATAACATTTATTTGCTACTGGAGTGTTTTCACTTTTACAGTCTACACAGGCCCCTCTAGTACAGCCCAGTGTTCTATGTGAGTTTCTGCTTTTGTGCTTGGGCTTGTATTCATGTGTTTGTGTGTGTATTCACTCCAGGAAGATCAGCCATAGGGGAAAGAACCATGTGATACCAGCCTAGTGTATAAGGAAGGTGTGTCTGTATGTGTGTGCGTGTGTGTATTTTTTTTCTGCTTCCTTGCTGGTATGATATGAGCACATATTTAGCAACTTCCTCATAGGCTTCATAACACCTCATTCTGAGAGAGACAGGCAGGGGCGAGCACTCCGCCACTCGCGCAGACACAGACACACACAGGCGTGCGCGCACACGCACACGCACGCTCTCAACTTGCAGCCGAACACTTTAACTGTAAGTACAAGCTTATTGATGTTTGTGAAATCTCATCAGTGAGAGTGTAGTAGCTCTGATAAGAGAGCTAGAGCACATGTAGCTGGTTGACCTCAACTGTACAGGGAACTGTATCTTCTTACTGCTGACTTTAAAGCTCTGAGCTACTGCTGCTTTCTGGCACAATGATGACTGGCAAGCAGGGTCTGTATAAAGCTGTAAAACGACATTAGAAGCTGAAGTCAGCTGGTTCGCTCAGACGTCTCACGTGGGTGCAGAGGGAGGTTTTAGGGTGTAGTGTATGTAGCGGTTTACATGACAATGCAATGGCACCCTCCTCACCATGGATATGGATGTGAATCATGATTATT
Source organism: Arnoldichthys spilopterus (assembly GCA_037974385.1). Lineage (NCBI taxonomy): Eukaryota > Metazoa > Chordata > Actinopteri > Characiformes > Lepidarchidae > Arnoldichthys > Arnoldichthys spilopterus. The sequence goes on along the minus strand of JBBPDA010156427.1, from coordinate 9,971 downwards.
CTGTGCTGGGTCTACAGTTTGGGGTCTTGGTGAGGTGTGTGGATATTCACTGAACAGCTGTATGAGGGTGAATGTTCGTGCAAGTGGTAGGAAAGAGTACAGGTGTGAAAACAGCAAGTATGAGGGGATTATGGCCACTGACCTGGCCACCCTGCCATCCTTTTTTTTTTTTAACAGTCTACATCGTGACTGTGAGTGAGAGAAACTGAAGTACGGATGTGGTATAATCAGATGAGAGTCTGACGCACAGAAAAACTTAACATGTGGTGTTTGCACTCTCTTGGGGTAGCACCTTCGCCCCCCTTACACACACCTACTCACAGTTGAAGTGTATTACATTCATCATCTAATTTTAATGGCACCTGTTGAATGAGGTGGAATATATTAGGGAGCAAGTGAACAGTGTTGGATCAGTTGATGTCTTGGAAGCAGGAAAAGTAGGGAAGGACAAGGAAGGACAACCAAAGAACCAGCAACAGGGTCAAGGGCACCCAAGGCTCACTGATGCATGTGTGAAGGCTTTGTTTCATCTGGTCACACTGAAGAGCAACTGTAGCACAGAGTGCTGAAAAAGTGAATGCTGACTAAGATAGAAAAGTGTCCGTGCAGCTTACTGTGTATGGGGGTGTGTAGCTGAAGAACCCAGTCCTCAGTCACCCACTGAAAGAGCCCAAATTTGGCCTGTGAACATTAGAGCTAGACCATGGAGCGATGACAGATGGTCGCATCAAGATGGGCAATGATCTACTGGGTCCTGGTATTTATGTGGATAGTATATTAACATGTGCCGCCTACCTGAACATTGTTCCAGGCCAACTACACCCCTTCATGGGAATGATAAATGGCAGCAGCTTCTTTCATCAGGATAATCCTTTACTGCAAAAAGTATCCAGGAATGGTTTGAGAAGCATGGCAAACATGTTGCCTTAATCACCAAATTGACTGTAGAAGGGGCTGGGAAAAAAAAGTCTTACCCATGGAGCCCCACATTGCAGCGAACAGGATCTGTTCACAATTAGACAGGTGGTTTTAATGTTATGGCTGATCTGTGCATATACACAAATACCTTGATTGATGTGAATACAGTAATGGTGGAAGTTTGGTAAGGTTAACAGCAGAGAGATGATGAAGAATGAGTGGGAACAAGATGAACACAAAAGAAACCAGTGATGAAACATGAGGTTTGCTGAAAGCTGATGGAAGAAAAACATCTCATGGACGTATGACCGAGAATAAGAAACGAAGAGAGGTGTGGGTGTCTGGTGTCTTAGGGTACGAGACGCAGTGCGTTCTTGTTTTTCTAAAGGTGGCAACTGCAGCATTCTTTTCTCCACCTGAGCTAAATATAGACACCAGGAAGACAAAAAATAAAAAACAAAAACACTTAATCTCAACCTCTACATGATTGCAAAAAGGAAGCTGGAATTCCACCAGGAAGGCCTGTGGGTTTGGTAAATGGCCTGCTAATGGAAAACTACTTGGTCACAACCCCCAATATGAACCAGGTCTGTAGGGTTAAGCTTTTACTTTATATCCACTAGGGAACACATCAAGTAGGTTAAGCAGTCATCTTAAACTGCAGAGATCTTATCGCCCTACAGTTAAAAAGCAAGGTGTGTGTTTCAGGTATCGAAACGGCTGAAGGTACCACAGCCATCTGCAAACTGTAATACCTCAGAGGTCATATAGGTTAAACGCGGCATCGTCCTGACAGACAAGCCAGCACTGAGTCATTGTAACCATCCTAGTCATTTCTGAAGTAAACATTTTTAAGTGTACCCGACTGCAACGGCCTAAATTACAACCTACAACTGGGGTTTTAGACCCAAGCAATCGGAGACACCGTCAAATTTTTACTTCAGAAATTAGATACGTTTTTCATCTTCATCTAGAGACGTGTAGGTGAAATGGTGCAGTAGCTATTTCTGCTTTTCATATTACACTCATAAATGCTTTCTCTGTGTAAGATGGGGAGAAGGCCAGGGGCTTTCCAATATTCCATTAGTGTCTCACACAGCTTAACAGAATAACAGTTTAATGGTAAGAGTCTTGCAGTATAGGCACTTGTGAGTGCACATTGCAACATATTACATACTACTACATAGCAGTTTCACAGCAAGGTACTAAATAATGTCTTTAGATTAATAACTGAAGAGGCCTGAAATGGCTAACCCCTTAAAGCTTTCAGCTGTTGAGCTTTTTTGGGCAATTTTATGGTTGGTTGTGGGCAATGATAAGTGATTAGACCTTATAGACCTTAGGTTAATGGAATGACTTGATTTAGCTTGGTTAACACCTTGACCTGCAGCCTTATTATTTAGTTATTAATCTAAAGATCTATTATCCTGGGCAATTTTGGGCCTGTTTTAGGCTAGTTTGGGTAATGATGAGTGGTTAGCGCCAACAGACCTTAAAGGGACAATGTGGTTTAGCTTGCAGTTAAAAATCTAGATATTTAGTAATCCAGGTCATTTGGGGTCAGTTTTGAGCCAGTTGTAGGTCGGTCTTGGGTAATAATTAGTGCTTAGAACCAACAGACCTTACAATTATGGGATGATTTGATTTAGCTTGGTAAACCTTTTGAACTGCAGGTTTATTCAGATATTAATCTAAAGGTCTACTATGTTAAGCAATTTGGAGCCAATTTTAGGCATGTTTTGGGTAATGATGTGCGGTTAGATCCAACAGGCTTTAGGATAATGGTATGCTTTTGCTTTAGCATGGTTCACCCTGCAGGTTTATTCAGTCAGTAATCTGAAGATCTACTATTCTGGGCTATTTGGGCCAGTTTGGACAGCACAATGAGTGGCTAGGACTAGCAGATATTAATATACTTAGATTTGGTTCAGCTGTCCTAACTTTTCCATGGTCAATTAACACTAACTACTACTCATCGTCACCTTAAACCAGCTTAAAGCTGGCCCAAAATGGCCAAAAATAGTCAATATTTAGATTTTTAGCTGAATTTTGAGCTTGTAGGTTTTACACACAGCAGCTAAGCTATACCCTCTTTTTGTCTGAGGGTCTTTTTGTCTTAACTGCTCATCATTACCTATAACTGACCCAAAACCACTAATAGGAACAAGTCTTTATTATTTACTGAAAACAGCTTTGGGTTCAATAAGTTAGAAACAATTTCATATTCAAACTTCCCCTAACAGTGACGCAAGTAACGCAATGCAACATGCATACTCTAACTGTGTCAAAAGCTGTAGCTCAACTAGTGCAAAGCCACACAAACCCATCTTTTGTGGTTAATTTGTGACGTCAGGCTGATGCATGTCTTGGGCTTATATAGCAATAGAGATGTTGTGTAAGAACTAGTGCAGTGGATGAAGATGTGTTGACTGTAAAAGCCCCTAACTCTACGCCGACCTTTCTGTGCATACCCAGAGAGAACCCGCCTCCTCAGACACACACTCACCTCTTCCACAAGTAGTGGGCACTACTGTGGAAACCGGAAGACTGACAGAGGATTCCCCATCAACACATCAAGACAAAAGAGAGCCGCCGCGCAGGAGTAATAGACGAAGCGAAGAGCAACAGCATAAGAGAAGTTACACTTCAAGAACAAAAGACCTGACTTTCTAGTCTACTCGTCTCCCCATTAGACTGTTAGGTTAGTCTATAGGGCGGTTGCACCTCTATTCACTGTCCTTTTCTTACATTTAACACTTCTTTCATCATTTCTGACACATCATATGGTGCAATTTCACAGTAGTTACTGAATTAATCTTTCCATGACAAGAGGATTGCCCTAAGGTCAAAGGCCACTCTGGAGGACAAGCACATGTCTTGGAGGAGTGGCGAAATGGACCGCCAGCAAAGCAACATCAACCGTTTCTTGAAGCTGGGTTTTACCCACTCTGACATCTTGAGGGTCCTGCAGAGCCTTCAGCATGACGCTCAGACCAATGACATCCTGGAGGAGCTCATCAAGACCTGCCAGCCAACCATCAGCAGGCAGCCTGGGGCAGAAAGAGGGAATAGCAGTCAGAGGTGAGTGAAAATATAAGCTTGAGTAAGAAAAAAGGCCAATGTATTGAGGTTCCTACAGAAGGGAGGTGAAGACTGTTAGGCTGTATTCTTCTCTGGGATCAGTCTGATCTGTGCTAATCACTGAAGCTGGAAAGAGAAAGGTGTGAGCAACAGGAAGGGGGTCAATGAGTTCATCTATAAGGAAAGAATGGAATAAACACAGCCCAAGAATAGGGATTAGAGGAAAAGCTACATTCCTTTTCTAGCACATAATGGAGAACAAGTAGTGGGAATACAGGGACTTTCAGTTTTGAGCCTATGTTGTTTTGAAATGGTGGCTACATTTTTAGGAATGCATTAAAGGGCCCAGATCATGGAAAACCTAATGCACAATATTTTTGATGTACCACATAAATATTGTTTAAGTTTTCAAACATACCATTTACTCCCCAGTCTATATATGCAAATTCAGCTGCAAAAAACAGCCTGTTTTAGAAATCACTGTTTTTGTGATGTCACAACAGCCAACGAATAACATATATCCTCATATGCAGCATACAGCAGTAGAGCTCTGGCTTGCTCCATTCAAATTTCAGTCCAAACCCATTTTTGAACAGGGCAGCCAATCAGAACAAAGATCATTTGTCTTAAAGTCACAGTCTGATTCGTTCTAAGTCATGAACAAATGATTTGCTGGTTTTGGTGAATACAAGCACTCAAATGTCAGAAGTGGAAAATTTAAATACATGGGAAATGTAAGGTATGGGTCTTTTAAGGACACTGTAATTCTATAAAACAGTATAAATTTATATAAAAAAAACAAAATCAAAGCTTTATCTCAACTATTTTAGACCTAAAATCAGTGGAGAAAGGACATCAAAATCAGACTGAGTGAGGAAAAGACATGCCTCCGCTGAGAATGTGCTGACGTCCACTTAATGTGCGGTTCATGATTGCTCAATGCAGTACAGTTCATGACTATTATTCATTTGACTCAATGTGATGAAATATTTTATTGCTCTACACAGGAATTTACTGCATTGCAAATGTATTAAAGCTAAACCACTGTCCCACTTCACTGTACACTGATAGTTCCACTTAACATCATAACATGGATTGGGTTTGACAGCTAGAGATAGGAGATTGTATGAGCTTTTAAGTTCCATAGTTTATTTACCATCAGGTCCTCCACTTCTGCTGAGGTGAAGAGGTAGGCACTGCTCCTGCTGAGAGTGTTCTGAGAGAAGCAGTGGCCTGAAGTGGGGAAAAAGCAAGCGATGGCAACGTTTAGGCCATCACAGTTGCTTTCAAAGCATTATTTTAGCGTTTTGCATGACGTCAAATTGATATTTTTATTTACATCACTTGAAAGCAGCAGCTGCCTGAACAGATCATGAAGTAGGGACCAATAGAAATGGCCCAAAATGTAAAAGTTTTCAAAATGTAATTAAATTTTGCTAGATTCGCATAACCATGTGAAAAAATAGGTACAGCCCATGGAAGATTAAGATAAAGGTGGTGTACGTGAACAAACCCACAAGGAAAAGTAGCCTTTTCAATCATTTATTCAAAAAAAATATCAAGATATAGTCATCTTTTGTGAAAAAAAGTAAGTTCACCATTGGCCTCAGAAGATAGCATTGTGCTCTTTAGCAAAACTAGTTTCTTGTAGGCATTTTGCAGAACTGTCCACCAGACCAGACTTTGAGCCTAGAAGTCAGGCTCCACCTGCAGGAGGTTTTTTTTATCAATGGCTCCTAATCTGGAACACCTGATTCTAATGTTAGGCTTGAAGATGTGACGAATGCAAGAGTTTACTAATATTGTTCATGTGACTGATGTTTATATTGCACAATGTCAATTTTATGTCATTTGTTGGTGAACAATCACCTTTTCTTATAGGCACTGTATCAAAGAGGATGGAATGTTGACTTCAATTTCAAATATCGTGAAATGTGTTTTCCTGTTAATGTTGAGCGATGAGAATGTGAAATCGTTTGAAAAAGTAAAGATCAATCGACATTTTTCTTACCTACGGTGTAAATAGAAGTCGTTTGTGTCCTTCTGTCCCAGCAGCAGTCCCAAGCTCATCCCACGAGGCTGCAGCCCCCCTCAGACACACTTACAGCCAGACACACAACGCCAGTGCCCCACACAGACGGACACTCAGGCCTCCAGTCCCTTCAGGCCCGTGGTCATTGATGGAAGCAATGTGGCTATAAGGTGAGTGAACTCACACATTCTTAACGTGTCAGTACTGGATCAGTATAGAAGGGCTCTAAAGCAGAGGGGTAGCCATATACAGGCTTGGCAGCCTTCAACATTGTGTACATAGCCCTTGTAAGTCCGTAATGCCCTTCATGATAAGGCAGAGAGAGTCGAAGTACAATTACATTGTATTTTAAACACACGAGTCAAAGCTGAAGATGAACTTCTGCCAGGAGTTACCAGCTTTAACGACTGATCATAACCCAAAACATTTTTGGGCCAGAGAGATTTGAACTAGCCTGCAGATGCCATCTTAGAAGACACTGTAAGTGGAACGCAATGAAGTTTCTTTGTTTTGCTTCTGATAACTACCAAACAACAGAGCTGACGGTAAGTACTGCCCATTCTGAATCCCCGTTTAGAACATTTCGGGCATCCCTGCTCTACGGAATACATCTACTTTCAATATGACACATTCCATGAGACATAAAGAAAACATTAGCTCCCACTACTGCTATTGCAGCCTATAAACAGGAAAAGGCTGGACTCGGGTCAGCCCATTTCAGACCAAGCATAGGGAACGTATGAGCCTCGCTTTAGCTTAGTATCAGTTCCCTCGAAACCAAATGGAGAAGTGGTAGAAAAAAAAAGAAAAAGAAAAGAACTTCTCCTCTTGTTTTGTACGCTGAACTTTGGAGTCATGCCTAGTGGGTGACACAACTAGGTGAGATGCAAAGCTTCAGCAGTTCTCAAAGGCCCAAGATTTGACATGCTCAGTCTTTAATTTGCATGCACTGAGCTGCTACGTACAGCAGTTGTTATAGCAGCTAATTTAGTCTGTGAAATAAATTCTAAGTGCACCGACGCCCACTCCAGCAAGCACTTTTGCAACATGCGTGAAGTGTTTTTGTTTCCAAAACAGGACGTTTTCTACCACAAGACTGAAAATCTCAGTGGTGGCGGTTCGGGCTGTTTGCAAAGCACTTCCTGGACAACGGCATATATGGGGTTATTTATTGAGCATGGCGCTTTCGACCTTGCAGTATTTCTTTTTTTTTTTTTTTTTTTTACTTTGGGTGTATGTTGTATGCAAAGCGCCCTCCAGCTTCCTGGCACTGGTTAGGAGGGGAAGGCCCCAAGTTAGGTTACTGTAGTGCACAGGCAAATGTAAGAGCAAGCATAGACACACGCACATGCTGTGGTTCATGAGTAAGTGGACAGTAAAAATGTGTTTGTTTGGGTTTTGTGTTACATCACGTTTGGATTTGAAACGACTTTGCAAATGTAGAACAGAAGCTTTAATTAAAATCTCAGAACTCTGAATGAATGTTGGCCCAGTTGGCTTCAATTTCTTGTTCTGACATAACATCACATTTTAGAATCATAAAATGTACTGAATTTATACCATCTATTGGATAATGTCATAATATTAATAACTGAATGGAGATAAGACAGTTTAAGGGCTTCAGATGTGGGTGAACCATACTGGAACTAATGTTCACCTACACCATCAGCCATTAACACCTCAGACAGGCAAAGCAAATAACCTTGACTATCGAGCTATTTCATTACAATGGCACCTGGCAGTGAATGGAAGTTTAGGGAGCACGTGAACAGTCAGTTCTTGAAGTTGATGTACTGGAAGCAGGGATCTAAGAATACAAGCCAAACCAAACCAAGGGTGTTATTGCATCAGAGCGTCTCCCAAACATTAGGTCTTGTGGAGCGTTTCAGCTTTGCAGTAGTTTATACCTACCAAAAGTGATGCAAGGAAGGACAACTGGTGAATCAACAACATGGTCATGGACACCCAAGGCTCACTGGTGCTTATGGAGCAAGAAGGCTAGCCTCTAGTCCAATACCAAAGAGAAGCTCCTGTCGCCAAAACATTAACGAGGACTAAAACAGAACAGGTGTCGAAACACACAGTCAGACCTGTTTTAATGAAATGATGGGGACCTAATTAATATTAGAGAGGTGGTATTAATGTTATGGCTGATCAGTGTATATTACCATTATACTATTTTTGGACTGTCTAAACAAATATATATCCTAATATAAGTATCCCTTGGTGCACTTCTGAACATCTTAAATGCCACGACTGTAATAAAATAACATTATCCAATGGGACTAAGTGACTGAGGTGCCCCAAGGTTCAATACTAGGCCACTAGTTTTGGGCCATGCATCAGCATCTCTACAGTAGTCACAGCAAAGACGTCTTCACTTTATTGCAAGGTGTTGATTAGCCATACTGAAAACATCATGTGACTTTGCATATTAGGCCAGGCTTCGGTGACATGCACGGTTTCTCACTTTTCCAGTCAGTCAGAGAGATCAATGAGAACATTTTAGTCAGATTACAGAAGGGGCCAACCCCTACACGCTGCCACCCAGAGACACTCCAAGGATGAATTTTTCTTGCACTTTTCACTTGTGATGTGAAACACCCATTAATATTTACATGTAAACTTTTTTTTTTTACAAAAGGCATTCAAATGATGCATTCTGTATTACTCTAAAAGTTAAAATTCAAAAGCTTTTTCCTATTTAAAAAAAATTTCTTTCTATATTTTTACAGTCCATTCAGTTACATTTGTGAAATCAATACGAAACATAAAATCTTAATCATACCAACGTCAGTGATTTAAACTGGGAAATTTGACATTTCATGATGCACTGTATTGTAATAATATTTTATTTGCATGACATTAGTCTTCAGCAGTGGTGAACTAGTACTTTGGGTCCGTGCAAAAATAGCATTTCTGCAGACTCCTGCGAGTACTTTCCCAGTAGGTCATGACCTATTTTACTGGTGACTAGGACTGAATTTATGCCAAACGAAGCAGCACACGTGTACTTTTTTTACGAGCGTGGAGAGTGTCCCATGGGAAATACTCATGAAAACGGTCCAACATTCCACTTGGGTCTTCTTTTTCCCTCTGTTAATGGCCAAATGTTCTCTTTTTTCTCTTTCTGCAGCCATGGGAATAAGCAGGTGTTTTCATGTCGGGGGATCCAGCTGGCGGTACAGTGGTTTTGGGACAGGGGGATTCGTGACATCACCGTATTTGTACCTTTATGGAGAAAACAGCAGTCGCGGCCTGAAGCTCCGATTACAGGTAGGATGCAGGACCCTGATTTTAGCGTTGCTTTTCGTCTTTATGGGGCCAAACACACAAACCAGCAGACTCTGATTGACACATGATGCATAGGGCTTCCGTGGAGCCACATATAACTGAGGGTTCAAACATGCCGATGACTCCAAATACGATACGGACTTGTTCAGCCTTGAACTGTGAATCACTCGATATTCCACAGGGCTACACTGGAGTAGAGCAACAAAGCTGAATAACTTGTAGATTTGTCAATCAAACCACATAAACCCAGCACAATATTAACCCTTTTTAGACTTAACATCCATATACATGTTTGAAAGTAAGTACAGCATCAGTGGGACAGTGAGCCACAGTTACTATTATATTAAATATTGTATGCACTTCTTTTTTTCATTAAACTCAATGCCAAATAAACACGGCAAAAAGATGGGGGATGTTCATATGACAAAACTGCATGTAGTATTACATTTTATCAAAAAGAAATAGCAGTAAAAACATCTCTTTGAGCTGCTACTTCAAGCTAATAAGCATTGGCACACCACATGCCATACGTTAACATCAGTCATTACCAGTAATTGTCAGGACAGGTACATGTGAAAGTGACTATTTGTCATTGTGAACACACTCAAGCACCACAACGAAATGCAACCTCTGCATTTAACCCATC
>JBBPDA010156388.1:0-18987 GCA_037974385.1 Arnoldichthys spilopterus | reverse complement strand
AATCTTATGCTAGGTCTTTTTTTTTTATTTATTAAGAAAATACTTCCAGAGTAGAAGGGGTGAGGGCCTACAAAATTAAAAATTCAAAGTTCTTTTTAAAGTTTTTCACTGATCAGCTATTTTGAAAGTTTTCATTTGCCTGATGGGTAACAAAGTTTTGCAGTTACCCGTCTAAACAGAAGTGAAGCACAGCACAGCAGGTTAGATATTTTGCATGTCAGTCAGAAAGATGTTGCCATTTGTTTTTTGATGCCACAAATCTGAGACCAGTGACTGGATAACAACGGCCTGCATGCATGAAGTTTCTCAGTACTGCATTGTATATCTATCAGCTTCTAATTTTATCACTTAGAACCAGTTCATAGACTGAAAATAACACTAAACCATATAATTTACTGTAATTTTATTGCATTTATTCACTTCGAATGTACGCTTATGTTGGAAAAATAATAATTTTAACCATTGTAATCATTTTATTTTTTATAAACATCAGTTTGAACAAAAAAGTATGTATGTAAGTAGTTTTGAGATAACTATGGGAAGAAGTAAGCACTTTTATTCGATAAATAACTTAATAAAGGGCAAACTTGAAACTTGTTTATTTATATATTTAATCTGAAATCCAGAATTTAATAAAGATACCTGGATTAAAGTCCAGTAATCATGTTATTGACCACATTTATACAATTAACCATATCTATTCTTTTTCTACATTTAGGCTTGTGCACAAACATAACCAGATACAAAACATTTCTGTATCTACATATATTACCATATATTAAATGTATCTGTATCTTGTTTTGTAACCTTTTTTTACAGATACAGTATAGTGTGTATATATGATTAGGTTTACCTTTTTTACTACTTATTTTTTCTCTTTCGTTTAATATCTATTCTCAAGTTAAAGTCATGTTCCAGGCTACATTTCACTGCATGTTGTACTTGCATAAATGTGTATGTGACCTAATCTTTGGTAATGTTGGTAATATTTGCTAATATTGGTAATATAAATATTGACATTGTCATATTAATGTGGTTTTGTGAATATAAGGTCATACAGTGGTGTAGGTAAAGAAAAACCATTAGTCAAATGATTGACAGTTTGAATTATCAAGTACTATACTGGTGCCAATTAGTGTCATGGCCGTGAAGGGGTAATTGCTTACCCTAGCAGTCACAGATTCTCACCGAGTGCTGGCTATTTGCTCTCTTAAATGATCATTCATGGACTCAATTATGTTGTCCCCTAACCCAGTAAAAGCTCACCCAAAAGTGTTAACATGGATGATGTGTCCTACCCTAAGGGTCCAGGCATTCCCATAATGTGATTAGAAGCCTGCATCTCCTTGCATTCCTGCATTGAGGCACTCCCTATGTGTGAAGGAAAAGAGCTGGAGATAAGTAGAACTCAGAGTAAGGTAAGGAGGTAATTATGGAGGTAATTATGCCTAATTGGCAGGACAGCTGTGTGGTTTTTTATTTTCTTTTAAATCTGGAAATAAACAGCAGGAAATTAAAAAAGTCCTGAACTGAATTCAAGTTGTTGTACAATAAAAATAATAATAATAATAATAATAATAATAATAATAATAATAATAATAATAATAATAAGTTAAATTTATATAGTGCCTTTCACAAGCCCAATGTCGCTTTACATACATGATATACGAGAGGGAAAAAATCATTGCAGAGATAAAAAAGTAGAAAAGATATGTTTTTAGTTTTAACTTAGAGGTAGAAAGGGAAGAACAATTACAGAGAGACTGAGGAAGAGAATTCCAAAGTTTGGGGGCTATGGCACTGACGGACCTGCCTCCAATAGTGGAAAGTCTTGGGCAAGTTTACTGCTGGAAGACCTGAGAGAGCGAGCAGGGGAGTAGGGCATGAGAAGAGGTATCAATGAGGTAGGAAGGAACAAGATTATGGAAAGTTTTGAAGGTGAGAAACAATATTTTATATACAAGACTGAACAGGTAAGCAGTGTAGTTGTACTAGACAGCAATGGACAGAGGCAAGCAATGTTACGGAGATGAAAAAATGCCACTTTGGTAACTGATTTAATATGTGCTTCAAAGTTGAGTGATGAATCAAAAACTACACCAAGATTTCTAACAACAGAAGCAGACGTAACGAATACCCCATCAATGTCAATTGAAAAGATATAAGATTTTTAGGGCCAACCAGTAAAACATTTTTGTCTGTGTTTAGTTTGAGGAAGTTATCGTTTATCCAAAGCTTTAGATCTGAAATACAATCTATTAGTTCGCTGAGAGAAAAGACTGAGGAAGAGTGAGTACTAAGATAACTGTATATCATCAGCATAGCAGTGAAAGTGGAGGCCATGGCTACGAATAATCTCTCCAAGGGGTAGAATGTAAACCAACAAGAGAAAGAGGCCAAGAACTGATCCCTGAGGGACACCACGACCACATAAGCTTGAGGAGTCCATACCAGCTTGAATTCACATTGTCTTCAAAACAAAAAAATGATGGGTCATAGAATGGGATTGCCTGGAAGAGTAAGGTAATAGAGATTTAATTTGTCCTTAAATTTTTTTGCAAATGTAGTCCAAACATAATTAGAGAATGATCTGAATTCAGCATGTGGATTTTCAGCACAGCACTAAGAATCCAAACCCAAATGCAACATTCTGTCTTGACCACAATCCCCAGTGACTGAATAATACTGCACATTCAAAATGATAGCATATCTGGGATGTTGGTGGGTTTTCTCATATGAACTGCTTGCTTCAGGTCCAAAACTTCTATTGGGTTAAGGTCAAGACTTTGATATGGCCATTCCAAACCACATGATCTTTAGCAAACTGTAATTGAGAAGCAATGTTCTTTTAGGAGACCAGTGGCTTTCTCCTTACAACTGTGCATTGTACAACATTGTTGTTCACTGTTTTCCTGGTGGTGGAGTCATTAACGTTAACATTTGCCAAGAGAGGTTTTAGTTGCTAAAGGCACTCTGAGCACAATCTGTGACCTTACAGAATACTACATGCCTCATATGTGGATCTTTGCTGGTTGACCAATCCTGGATAGTGTAGCAATGACCCTGAATTTCTTCCATTTGTACAGTTTGTCCAAAGTCTTTAGAGGTGTTTTTCTAACCTCTACCCTGATGAGCATCAACAACTGAGGTAAACCAATAAACCAATAAAACATGGTCACTTTTCCAGTCACTTATCATTCATTTGCTTTTAAACACCTGACTGTAATTTCATTTAGCTAATTCCAGAGGTTCCCATACTACTCACAGATATGTAATATTAGGCCACTTCCAAAAAAATAATAAATAGTTAAATATAATATTTTGTCTCATTTATGTAATTGGGCTTAATCTACTTTTAGGAAATTTGTAAAAATAGGATGTTTAGGGTTATATATATATATATATGTATATATTTTTTTATTTATTTATTTTTTTTACCAAAAAACATCACTCTCAATTTTGGGCCCCAGGGATGCCAACGTCAGCTCTGCCTGCGAAACTTACCCATAGAGCAGTCATCTCCGAAAAAGCCCTCATCACAGACACATCGACCGTCCACACATTGGCCGTTGTCTTTGCAATCACCCGGACATAGCAGGACACTGCAGTCTTCCCCAGAGAAGCCCTCAAAGCACACGCACTTGCCGTCCACACAGTGGCCCTTGTCATTGCAATTGTCGGGGCACAACAGCAGGCTGCAGTCATGACCCGTGTAGCCAGCATGGCAGACACAGCGTCCGTCCACACAGTAACCATTGTCATTACAGTCATCCGGGCAAGTGGAGGCGGAGCAGTCTGGACCTTCCCAGCCCGGGTCACATTTACAGCTGCAGGAGTCGTGCTGGTAGGTCCCATGTCCACTGCAGCTGGTGTCCACTCCTGGAAGAAGGCAGGTTCATCATAGGTCATTAACATCATTAACATCACGAGATAATTAAAACTTTTATCAAAAGTAGAGAAAACATGAAGCAGTGCCGAGTAAGGGGTTAAACTGTGATGACGTTTTCTTTTTCCTCTCGTAAACAATAATGACCAGTTAACTGGAAACCAAAGCAGTCAGATATTTTCAGCGCTCTTAGCTGTAAATGTCAGTGTAAGTGTTAATACCTGAGCCTGTTTTGCAGCAACCCTGGGCACACTGGTTCTTCAAGTACATCACCTCCTCCTCCAGCCCGTTAACACGGTATAGTAGGGCCTTGAAGTCCTCAGATTCAGCGCAGCCACAGCCACCAGACACCAGCTTAATGTTGTGCTTGAAAACAATGTCATTTTCCCCATCCACTGTCACTACCTGACTCTCTGAAGCCTGGTCCTGGGATAGCAGAGCAGCCTATGAATCAGGATGGACACGTCAGCTGTTTTTTCGTATTTGATTTAAATATCCGTATTTCTATAAAAAATAGCTTATAGGTTCAACATGTATTTATTGCGTGCAGCTAGCATAAATGGGATCTAAGTTGATTTATCTTTGTGTTTTAGGTGTAATGCATTTCATAGTTATATTTAAAATGGTAATTTAACATAAAAAATGTTAATATTCAAATTTAATAAAGGCTAAGATAAGTTTGGGTGTTTCTTTTTTGGAATGACCCTACCTAAACCTACCTGTGAACCCTGCTTACAATCGGAGCCGATCTTGTACACATGACTAAATGTTAATCCTTTCTCAGACTCTTCTGCCAGTGTGACCTGGGAGACTGCAAACAGCAACCCTGGCAGGAGCCAACCTAGCCTGGTGAGCATGGCCTGAAAAAGGGGGAAAAAATGATCAAGAACATATCTTTTGGTCATGGAGAATTGTCAAGATTCAAAGGTGGGGCTTACAACATATTCTATGAATAGGCACGCCTTTATTTTGCTGTCGAATTATTCTCTTTTTCTAGCAGGGACCAGTATGTCATACACACATTAAAAACTGATGTTTGAGACAGATGTTGCATTATGTGTAATGAGGCAAGGTTTGTTTTACTAGAGGAATAACTTATCCTACAGTAGGAATTACTTTTTCCTTCTGCTTGGCTGGCACATTCCACTGAAACCTTTAACTACATGCCTGTTGCCGCAACAGCTTCAAGACCTTTTTTAACCAAATGATGTCATCCTAACTTTTTTTTGCCTCATGGGGATTATACAGTACTTAAATGATGTTTTATTGAAATAGAAAACCCAAATATATCTCTGGAAAGAATCCCCCACAGCCTCGGTTGGTTTGAATCTTAAATCCTAAACCACTTTGCTAATGTGTCAGACATTTACTTAATACTGTCTGATCTCGTGTGGTCTGTGAGTGTAACAGATAATGTCAATTTTTCACAATATGAAGGACGCCAATGGTGGTAATAAACTATGCTGATAATGAGCCTCCAGATGTGTGTAAATGTCACCCAAGAGAGTCGAAGGAGGCTAATTTGTCAGTAAAAGTAACATGTCCTTGTGGGCCTAAAGGCCCTAAGGTAAGGAACTGTGAGTAAAGTCACTTTTTATGGTACAGTAATTTATTAGGTGTGAATAACAATGCATGGGCACAATAAATTAGGACTAGGATGGTTACACCGTTCCTAATAACTAAAGCCTGCTTAATTCGAGAGTCTACCTTTCATTTGTTAATTAAAAAATGTAATTTTGAAGACCAGGGACATTTATTTGTCAGCGCTCTGAACAAAAACATTGAGCAATGTGCATCAAAGAGTGAAGAAACAGATGTGGAATGGTAGAAATTCAGCCTTTAGCATTCCCAACGGAGAGAGGTGAAAATGTGAACAGGAGTGCACAAGAACTTGAAGTCATGCCGCCAGCATTGCCCAATTTAATAAAAAACATTAGTTTCAAGTTTCAAGTTTATTTGTATAGCGCTTTTTACAACTGACGTTGTCACAAAGCAGCTTTACAGAAACCAAGCCCCCAAAGAGCCAAGGGCGACAGAGGCAGGAGAAACTCCCTAAGCAGTAGGAAGAAACCTTGGGAGGAACCAAGGCTCAGAAGGGGGAACCCATCCTCCTCTGGTTGACACCGGATAGCAGCAGTTAGTGGTAGTTGGAACTTTTTTTTTTTTTTTTTTTACAAATATGGCAGCTCATTCCACATGAAACGAAGTTTCTGTAGCACTGGGGCGAAAAGAAAACTGTAGGCTACATAATTTTCCCTTTATTGTGTTTTAATATCCAGACAGGTTTAGTATCTAAAGTTTGCTTCTTTAATGTAACTAGCTATGGTTTCATCACACTAATAGGCATCCTGTAAAGTGCATCACACTTTACATCTTTAAAAGCTTATAGAACACTGGTCTGTCCAGACAAAGCACAAGCTTCTACAACTAATTCTAGTCATAGCATACCATTTTTATAGAACACATTTCATTTATTATCAGAAACCACTTACACATGTTCATCTCAAAGCCGTTGAAGGCAACTCTGTGGAGAATTAACCATGTGGCTTGCACATATGTAATTATTAAAGTATTGCGTAGTAATATGCAGGAGGAAAAGTACTGCTTGCTAGCTACCCTAGTCAAATAGCTCCAGGGAAAGACAACAAACACAAATGGACACCAAACATAACTTAGCTAATCATTTATTTTGAACAAAAGAATGTTTTTAGACAGTTTTCCAAATTAGCCATTGTCAGTTCCACCTGTTAGCTAGATTCTCTATACGGTGCTACTAAGCAGGAAGAACGAAAGTTAGCATAAATGTCTTTTGAGGCACACAAAGCTAGCCACTGCATATTTTCAAACTGTTGCTAATATGAAGTCATTGGACAGCTTAGCATGATTTCACACTGCAAATTCTGTTACAATAGAGAGAGTGAGGTCAGTTATACTCCCTTGGACCTTTTCTGTCCAAGGATATTTGTAGTATTGCCAGAGACCAAACTCTGAATTCTTAAAATAAGTCCAGTACTTGGGGGGAAAAGTGTAAAAGAGATTTTTCATCAAAAATCTTCCTTTAACGTTTTCCCATGTGCCATAACGAGTGTGTTTTGTTGGCTCGTGCTAATTTGTCAGTGATTTCAAGAATCATTGAAAGGTAGCAATGTATATTTTAACTCTGGATCAGTATGTTTTTAGTACCCAGAGCTGCTCCCTCCAGCTGCAGTCGAATCAGACAGAAGTCTGCAGTTCTGGTGCATGCTGACCACACTCAAACGCAGTTTCTAATTACAGAACATGACAATGAGGCATGTAGTGTAAAAGTGCAGAAGTGCATCACTGAAGCTCCAGACACCACCCACACACTGGATCTTCTGTGTACATTAAAGGCCCTCGTTTACTGCTCCCTGCCAGCGGCTTTTATTTGATGCTTGCCGTTCACCTTCTTTTACTTCTGGAAAAGGCTTAGTAGACACCTGCCAGCTTCTCTCAGTGTTCAGTAAAGTGTCGTTTCTGCTGCTGTTGACACTGTAAAATATGAATGACTGTTGTGGGAGAGTTACCTGCACTTACCTCCTTAAAAAAAATTCACCAAGCATCATCATAGTAATCGTCAGTTGCTCACCAATTGGACGACTATGACCTTATGCTGGCAAACTCAGCTTTAAAGAATTCATATTTCTTTCTAACATCAAAAGACTTTTTTACATGATTATTTCGCAAACTCATCATTTCTCGAAGTGTAAAAAACTTTATTACTCTTGGACATTAACTTTAAACTCAAATACTCTGGGACAATTAAATCTTTATAACTTGATCCCACGGAAAGCTGCAAAGATACAGTTTCTTCGTGATAGTCAGCAACAGCAAATTGTTTTGCAAATTATTTCCTCTACATCTGCTCCAATAGCTATGCTACAGGATGGCAAAAAACGTACATTATCATTTCAGTGTGAATAGGTAGTAAACTGCTGTAGATACTGCTGTTAGACTGTGCGGTCATATGTATATGTGTTCCTGGTTGTAGCATCCTGACACTGATTGAATCTAAATGGATAGTTCTTGAAGGTGAATTGTACATTTTGGAAATGAATAAAGAGCACATGAAACTACGTAAAAAAGCAAATAAATAATGTCTTACATGATGCTTTTTAAATCACTGATTTCTGCTTTGATAATGATGCACTGAATTTGGCATGGCAACCCTGCAATATGTTTCTAATGGAATGGGTAGCCCTGACGGTAACTTGCTCTCAGTGGTCTTGAGCTTCATAATGGAACTGCAAGGCCTCAGCGTGTAGTGTATGAACAGCATTCCAACCCAGAGCCTCACACGTTCAGGCAGAATGATGGCTCTTCTTATTCTGCTCTACTCCCTGTGGATATGTCAACAAGCAACTGGATCTGGCATGAGGTTAACACCCCCCAACCTGAGGTCAGCGGACAGACATGGGCAATAAAGCAGCTGTAAACAATTCGATGCATCTCCATGGGTGTTCAAACAAGTTCAAAGCAGAATAGTGGGGGGATGCGCTGCAGTTCATTTTTTTTTAAAGGAAAGGACCAGGAAAAAGTCCAACTTACCAAATATTCCATTTCACCCAAATGTAGTCAACAAATCCAAACTCAAGTGTGGCATGCGATTTGAATGATGATAATTGGTGGGATATAAATGTTCAAACTTGCAAGGGCAAAATTAAGAAGCCAACTTGTAAACATACCAAACATATTTCAGCTGATCAATTGCATTTGGGTCCAAATATTCCATGGGAGAGCTGAGGGGCAAATACATCTCTGCACACTCTAATGAGGCACATAAGTGTCTGCGAACACCAATCCCATTTACAGAGAAGAAGAAATAGACTAATGAGAGAAGGGGAAGTCCAGATCTCATCCCCCAAGACACAATAAAAGACACAGAAAGATGAGTCTGTTCTGCATTTGAAGTGGAGCTTGGGTCACACTGCTAAGAGAGAAAGATTTTGATGATAGGGGAAATAAGAGAAGCCAAGCAAACAGATGGACTGTAAAAGCAGCCACAAACATGCAAAACTGACTAACTTCCTCTTTGCTCTTCAAGTGGCAGGACCTGAAAGCAATTAGGCCTGATTCTGGCTTCCAGACTGCATCCCCTGCTAAGTCAGTGGCACTGGGGACCCAAACCACAGAAACCTTGACGAGGTTATGGCGGCCTAAAACCACTCTGCCCACCTTATGCAACTCCACTCTGTACTATAGTCTACCCATTCAGAGCTAGCTGCAGACAACATCTGTTGTTAATAGAAGCTGCCACAATAGCGTTTCCCTTTGAGATGTGAGACTGGGAGGATATAGTAAGGACTATGACTAGGAGTGTGGTCCAGGCTGGGAAGGTAAAGACTGATCCAGAGAGATGATAAAGCAAGAGTGACATTAAATATCAGTGCTCTAATGTCTTTGACATACGCTAAGTACCCTATTCAGAAATAGTGAGAAACAATAGTCGGGTGCATGTGTCAGGCTCTCCACTTTGGCATGTGGGACTGAAAGAATGACGGCTGCACACTGCTTGCATTCTTCATTTTGCATGGACATGTTTTACACAATACATCTTTCACAAAGCAGGAAATATAAAAACATACAGACCTAACAGGTCATTATACAGCTTTCCCTGACAATGATTAAATCTCCATTTAAACTGTGATGTCCAGCCAAAAGGTGGTCAACCTTGGCTACTAAAACTGTAAATCAGATGCAGTTTAAGAATGTGCATCTTCTGTGGAAGTTTGTTTAACTTGAAACAAAAAAAATAATAAATCCTGAGCCAAAAATGTTAGCATTAGCCATAATTATATAGCTATACAAGTTTAAATCATCTCTATCAGCAATCAGACATTATATTTGACATATGTCAAAAACATTAAACAAAACAATTTCCTTTTAGATGCTAGTTAGGACAACATTGCTTATCAGTTTCAACCTGAAAAACTCTTTGAATCAGCTTATGCCATATTTCACACTGTACATTGCAAATAAAATGTGTTTAACAAATGACTGAGCAAAGACAAATATCATCAGACAAGTCGCATCACTGTATGAAATTCTGAGTAAAGAGTAGCACAACTGCTAATATGTGTATGCCACTTCTATTTCTGTTTGACCGGCCATCTGACAGTCAGTCAGTCTCGCTGTCTGTCCATCTGTAAAACGCTTTTCCACTATCTGGAACAGCCACCTTCCTTCTAGCAGGCAAAAACAAAAGATTCAGCACTTGCCTTGGAGCAGAAAATATTTCTCTGATGCTTTAACGTCCCTCCTCTGTGCGTCTCTGACGGATCGTGCCTTCCAGTGAGCACCTGTTAAAAGTTTTTAAAGGGCGTGCACACGGGACCCTCCTGAGCAGTTCTGTGGCCAGTCCTCCAACTCCAAAAAATCTCCTTATTCAGCTTCAATCTGCTCCTTTCAGCCCTGAGCCAATCTGCACCCTGGGCGTGCCTCCTTCTCCCGAGCTCAATCACAGAGGCTTATAATGAGAGGCATTCCAGTGCTTTACTTTGTCTGGAATAGATCATTTCTTCATGACCTTTGTGCCATGGTAAACATGGTTTTTGTGGTTCCACTGTCACACAGTAGCTTCAAGGTTAATGAATCTCTGTTCCAGGCGCTGTGATATATAAGACAACCCAGTGAAACCAAGCCAATGTCAACAGAAGACCCCTAAGCTGTAGGTCTTTATACACCACTGAGCTAAGCATTTATGAGAAAGTAGCCATGGTCAAAAATGTTCCTCCTCAGCTAGCAGTTTAAAATAACATTGTCCCGGGAAATTAACACCTTATCTAATTTGCACTTTCTGATATAGATTCTATGCAGTTTCAAGAACTGGTTCATGCAAATGTGTCTCTGAATTTAATGCCTTGGCTATAGAGGTTGATATGGCCAAGGATAGTATAGAATTCTCTATTTCTGGACAAACCAAATTTTCAAAATCCAAAAATGATGCCTGACAGAACTGGGTAGCACTGTGCAACAATTAAAATCCGATACGTGTAATTAAAAAGTTAATGCATTTTTCATGTCTTTCTTTCCACATACTCAGAACATTAGTGTTTCTATAGCTGCTACTCATATTCGTAGACTGATTTGAATGAGGACTATTGGTACTCTTTGGAATCATGTTTGTCAGTTTGTCATCTGCTTGCCTCTAAATACTCTGGGTGTAGGGTTGCACAGGCCATGGTGAAATAGTTGGGTTGAAACTGGATACCAGACCAGGTGTGAAGGTAAACACAGAGAAAGAAGAATTTTTCACCCACAAGCCTGACCACTTTCCTCTGATACAGCTGTAATGAAGTACACTCTCTAAAAGTAAAGGTGGCCAATGAGGTTCTTTTGGAGTGATGGCACCAAAGAATCACTTTTAGTTCCCTGAAGAACCTTCAATTGATTATTGACATATGTGGGGTAGATTTTAGTCAATGCTAGTTACAGTGTTATTTATAATAACATACAGTGGGGTCGAAAGCTCAGCACAATATGTGTGTTGAATTGCTGAGCTGAATTTTAAAATAGTTATATGAATTCTAGAAAA
Source organism: Arnoldichthys spilopterus (assembly GCA_037974385.1). Taxonomy (NCBI): domain Eukaryota; kingdom Metazoa; phylum Chordata; class Actinopteri; order Characiformes; family Lepidarchidae; genus Arnoldichthys; species Arnoldichthys spilopterus. The sequence continues at coordinate 7,549 of JBBPDA010156388.1, read as the reverse complement.
CTGTTGGAGTTTAAGGTGTGTGACTCATTTTACATGGATAGAGTGCACACAAGACTCCAAACGTTTGTACAAAAGCTTCTCACGAGTACACCAAATACACCAGAGAGTTATCTGAACATTTTAAGGGAAGGAATAATCTGGTCTGTGTAATTTTCTTCAATTAGAATAATGAGCTAGAAATATTTAATATTTCTTCGTTCACTTGTCACGAATTCCTTATTGAAAGTCGTTCATTTTGCTGTTTATTTCTAGGTTTAAATATTGAAATATTGAATTAGAGTGATGAAAGGAGGAGGTAAAACTGCATGGGGATGTAATAGAGGTAGGAAAAAGTCACCACACGTCAATCAAACATTTTACTACCTCGCACCCCAAGAAAGCAAACTAATGGAATAATGTAATGCTTAATTTAAATGTATTGACCTATAAGGTCCTGAATGGTCTTGCACCACTGTATCTAAGTGAACTCTTGGTCTTTTATGATTTGCCACACCTACTTAGATCAAAAGGTTCCGGATTTTTGTTGGTAGCTCATATTGTGAAGGTCAAAACGGGCCAGAGCTTTCTGTTATAAAGTGTTTGGGATACAGGCACAGTCTTATTGTTTAAGTCCAGGCTGAAAAAAAAAAATATAGCTTTCTTTTCAATTTAGATCTACGGGTAGATGTGGAGAGTTCTCAGACAGAGTATTCTGGTAAATTGGAATACTTGAAGGTTGTTGCCCTCTTGCTGTCCCCTTCTGAGTCATGGTTCTTCCCAGTGTTTCCCAGTGTTTTTCCTTACCTCTGTTACCCCTGGTTTGCTCATTAGAGGCTTGAATCCGGATTCTGTAAAGCTTTGTGAAAATGTCAGCTGTAAAACGCTCAATACCTATAAAATTTACTTGACTTTACTTGCCTAAATGTGACCTGTGAAATGAACTAAGAAGGGAAAAAGGTCCTTTTCGATTTCAGGTTGACTTTAAAAACCTCCAATAAATGTAAAGGTTCTCTACTAATTCCTGGGAGCACAAACCATTAAAAAAACTTTAATTTTAAGAGTATAGTCAAGCAACTAAGCAAAAAAAATCAATAAGTCCACCTACAACTCATCTTCTAAATCACACAAAAAATCAGACACATATTAGGGTGTCTTTCATAGAGCCAAACGCGAGAATATGCCCTGTAAAAAAGTTGGCACACTGTCTCTTTAAATATTTGGATACTTTCACATGTGGCCGGAATATGCAATGAATAACAAGTGAGAAAATAATTTTCATGTGCTGAAAATGGCCAGCTTTATTGAGATTTGGAGAAATGCATTCTTATAAATGGGCAATTGTCTCAAAAGTCACAAACCTAACCACTAGAGATGCTAGAGTTTAGGTTTTCTGGACTCACGTTTAACACAAATGCTGTACGAATTTGGCAGATTTTCACAGTAAAGGACTAAAGGAAAGCAGAGGTTCCCCCAAGGCAGTGCAGTTAGTGCAATGTAACATTTTTGTCCTTTTAATTAGTAGAGGACTGTAGAGATATGAATTAGCGAGACTATTGTCTTTCCCTGTGTTTTGGTACTGTCAGGGATGTTTGTTCCAGATGCAGCCTAATAACTTATTGCTGTGTGTTTTAATGCAGTGGTTCTGGTTGCCCAGATGGTTCACATTTTTGCTTGAATCCCCTTCAGTGTTTGGAGGGGAATGAAATGTCTACCCAATGTCATTCAGACTGTTTTTTAGTAGGCTGTTGTGACTGCTTTAAGAAGTTAAATTTGACCATATTTTTTTTTCAAACCACATGATTTTTGTGTACAAAAGATGCAAAATGCAGTCCATATACAGTCAGCATCTTTCATGTTCCTTTACACTGTAGCAGACTGAGAAAGATTCATTTTTCTATTAGAAGAAAAATTCCAGGAAAAAACCCATTTCCAGAAAAGTTGGTATATTTTCCAAAATGCAACAAAAACAAAAAAATCTGTGATATGTTACATAAACGAGGGGCACGGGGGAGCAGTGGTTAGCGCTGTCACTGAAGTTAAAGTGACTGATTTGTCATTGCAAACACACTGAATTACACACAAAGACAACAAAATGTGTCCTCTGCATTTAACCCATTGCACGTGCACCCGTGAAGCAGCGAGCAGCTATGAGAAGGGCTCAGGGAGTAGTGTAGTGTGACGGTACCTTGCTCAGTGGTCCCTGGGTCAGGACTTGAACCTCCAACCTTCTGTTCACAAGGGCAAGGTCCTAAACATTAGGCCACCAGTGTCCACATAAGAGGTGGGTCTTTAGTTGTCATTTGAAGACAGTGAAGGACTGTGTGGTTCTACCTTTCAGGGGAAGTGGTGGGGGTGTCCAGTTGGGCTGAGAGTGATGCTTCTAGAGGGCGAGCTGTTTAATCATTGCAGATAGGTAAACAGGGTTGGACCATTATGCGGGCAGCCACAGGTTGCCAGTGAAGGTTTCAAAGGTGGTGTCTGAGAATTTCAGTGTATTAAAAGACCAGACGTGATGCTGCATTCTGAATCAGTTGTAGAGGTTTTGTGGCCTTCAGAATAAGTTCAGCCAGGAGGGATCCACAGCAGTCCAGTCTTGAAATGACAAATGACTGGACGAGAATCTGAGTAGTGTCAGGAATTAATGGATTTTCCTGATGTTGTAAAAAAAAGATACCTGTATGTTCAGGAAAGGTTATTAAGTGACATGAAAATGTGAGATCTTCATCCAGAGTTATTCCTAGCTTTTGTGCTTCTATTGTTGGAGCGATGAAGAAATTCTCAAGGGTTATGGCAAAGTCAGGTCTTGGAGATGTATGCCCTGAGATGTACATGTGTTTTGCTTGTATTAGGTTTTAGGTGATGTGCTGTCATCCTGGAGGAAAGGTCGTTCAGGCATGAAGCAATTTGGGCTGAGATCTAAAAGCTGGGAGAAGTGTCTTCGGCATAACAGTGGTAGGAGAAACCGTGTGAAGATATAAACTAAGAGTGTGAGTGTGTAAAGAAGAGTAGGGACCCAAGCACAGAGCCCTAGGGAATACCATTGGAGAGTTTTCAAGGACTCAACATAGATCCTTTCTAAAACTGCAAACCCCTGCCAGGACGAACCAGTGAGTAGAAATTTAATGAGGGAAGCCAGGAGGATCTGATGGTTGACAGTGAAGAATTAGTAATACATATACATCTTCACTTGGCTGTGTGAAGTTCCTCTGTGACAGCCAGTAGTGCAGTTTCTCTAGAATAAGCCATTTTGAAACCAGACTGCTTTGGGTTGTAAAGTGTATTTCGGGATAAAATTGACTTTGGAGAGAAACGAGAGAATAGATACTGGTCTGTAGTTATTAACATCATTAATATCCAGTGTGGGCTTCTTCAGGATGAGTATGACTACAGCTGATCTGAAGGGAGTTGGGACATAGCCAGTTGACACGTGAGAAATTTATAATGTGTTGGATGAAAGAAAAATATCCAAGGATATTATTAGAAGCATAGGGGATGGTACAGGACCAAGTGAGGATATGGTAGGGTTGCAGGATTTTAGAAGTTGAAGACATCCTTAGGGGGAAGGGCAGTAAAGTAAGTAGGTTGGGGGTGGTCCACAGGCTGAGCATCTGGGAGGCAATGACCAGAGAACTTGTTCCTCAAAGGACTTTGGAAAATCCTATGAGGAGAGGGAAGATAGATCAGGAGGAGGAGCAGGCTTGAGTACTGCAGAAGATGTGACCAACAGTGTGCAGGAGTTAGATGTGGATTCTTCTAGCTTGGATATGAAGAAGAAAGACTTTACTAATCAATTCAACAATTGTATTTTGGAAATATGCACAGATGTAGAATGAGACAGAGGCATGTTCACCAGTCTGTTGCATCACCTTTACTTTTAATGGCAATTTTTAATCATTTTGGAACAGAGGATATTAATTATTGCAGTGTAATTGTCCATTCCTGTTTGATATGCCACGTCAGCTGCTCAACAAGCTGTGGTTGCTGTTGTCTGATTCTTCTCTTCATGATGCACCATGCATTTTCAATAAGAGATCAGTCTGGACTAACAGCAGGCCAGTCAAGCGCATCCACTCTCGGTCTATGCTGTTGTAGCCCATCCAGAATGCAGCCTGGCATTGTCTTGCTGAAATAAGCATGGACATTAGCTTTGTACTTTTGTGTCAAGTCTCCCATGCAGGTCAAATTTGTGCATTTTCCTACTGTACACCAGCAGGTACCTGCTAACATGTAATGAAAGTGATGAAAGAGTTTTTGGAGACTTCTTTCTGCACCAAACAGACTGCCCTCAAGCTGAATTTGCTAGGGCAGCTAGTCAGAGAAGATTATAAATCCTTTAAATCCAGACTCACCCAGAACCTTATTTCAGAAGGCCTAAGAGAGTTTTTTATATCTTGGAATGATAACACCACATACTACAGTAGCAAAGAGACTACACAAGAGCCTAGACGTCAGATTAAAATAAAGTTCTAATCAATGGCATCTATTCTGTAACACCTGATTTCTAATTGTATGGACTTAAAGCTGTGACAGCTTTAAGGATGTACTTAGTTTTTCCATGTATCTGATCGGTTTTATGCATTAAATCTGTTTTCTAAATTAAGTGAAATTCTGAACACACCACAACGAAATGTGACCTCTGCATTTGACCCATCACACGTGCACACGTAGAGCAGTGTGCAGCTATCAGCTGCTCAGGGAGCAGTGTAGCGGGAAGGTACCTTGCTCAAGGGAACCTCAGCAGTGCCTGGGCCAGGACCAAGGGCAATGTCCTAACCACTAGGCCACCACAACCCACATATTATGAAAATGACTACAAAACTATAATTGTATATGTCATTTTTTAGAGTAAATTCACCTTTATCTGTAGGCAACACATGTGCAGTGTTTGCTTGTTCAAATATTTTGAGAAAAACAACTTCTTTGAGATGTACTTATTTTTCACATGCTTGTTAAATTATTATAAAATACTTCCATCTATCCATCCATCCATTTTCAAAACTGCTTCTTTTATTTATGGGTCACGGGGAAGCTGGAGCCAATCCCAGCTGACTGCGGGCCTAAGGCGGGGTTCACCCAGGACAGAAGGCTCAACCCATCGAAGGGCAACACAGAGACAGACAACCAATCATACACACACTCACACCTACGGGCAATTTAGAGCATCCCGTCAACCTACTGCAGCCTTTGGACTGTGGGAGGAAACTGGAGAACCCGGAGGAAACACACGCCAACATGGGGAGAGCTCGCAAACTCGATCAGTTCGGATACTTAAGTGAAATATTATGAACAGTGTATCCCATACACTACTGAGCACTGTATTAATATATGTTTGTTACGCATGTATTAACGTGTATCTATAATAACTGAAAATGCTGTATTGTGTAGTTACTTGCATCCAGTTTTTGCTCCATGAATTAATACGATGGATTTATAATGGTATGAATATAAGGTGAATGGTGTTGAGAGAAATGAGAACTACTCCTGCTTCTAAAGTGGGAGCGCTAAAGGGCAGTGGTAGCCTATTGTTTAGGAACTTGCCCTTGTGATCGGAGGGTCGCAGTTTCAATTTTAGCTCGGTGAGCAGCCCGTTTATGGTTTTATTGCTTTTTTATGTGGATAATAAGTGATTAGTGCTGTTTCTGTGATGGAATGGGACTTCAAATTTGGTAGGCACGTGCTCTGGAGGTCTGAGAATCAAGTATTGTTGAAGTTTTTTTGTTTTATCCAGTAGATTAATTACGGATCCTGATGTTTTAAATGACAATTGTGTTTCGTACAGGGCTGTATGAACACCAGGGGGCGGGACGTATAAACCATTTCCCCATTTATAACTATAGGGAATTATTTAATGTGAATCCCTATAAATACTTAATAAAGGATTAGATGAACTGAAGAATGAGTTTGTGTATGCGAGTGTGTGGGAGATCCCAATATTGTGTACAAGCATGCAGCACAAATGTAGAATGGTATTAACTCGACTGATTTTCTTATCCCTTCTAGAGCCAAAGGCTTAGCAAGAGATTGTGTATGCAGAGAATTGCAATAGGGAACCTGCAGGAGGTCTGGGTAAGAAGGGGGTGCATAGCATCTCTTTACGCTTCAGAAATCAGGAGATAACATCTCTGAAACATGTTTCTTTCAGCTGCTCTTTTCCTCCGCAACGTCAAAGCAATCGTTTCAGCCTAGTAAAAAAAAATAAATACAGAATAAAACTCACGGAGACACACTTTCCATGTATAGCAAAATATACAGTACACCATGGCCGACGACCAAGACTTAGCACCAGCAGACTTTAAAGTGGACCCTTCTGCTTAAAAGAGAAATGTATCAAAGGAAATTAAATATTTTTACTGAGCTGTATGGAGCAGGAGTGCTACTGGATTTGATTATTCCTGCTTTCGCGGTCAAGCCCTCCATAAGGGAACAAAGAGGGGTTAAAGTATTTGGAATCAAAGCCATAAGGTCTGTCAACACAGTCTCCTTTCTCAAGGTGTTTATTCAGTCCCACACATATGCTCCGCATAATCTTTTATATACATTTTCGGTCAACAGCATGCTGTCTTTTGTTCAGTTATGAAACCAGAGCATCCAAAAGGATATTATATACAGACAAAAAAAATAAGCTTACCAAATGTGACGTTCACTGCGATTGTCTAATGAATACATTCCTGTTAAACCTGTAAATAAATCATTAGTCTTGAAGTAATGGAAGGAGGATGCTGACTGACAATTCTGTTCCCCTAATAAAACATATTCCTCTGAATGTGCAGTAATTTTTAAAAAATATATAACCACATCCCATGGAAATTATTGATTTTTTTTTCAAAATATTTAAACATTTCACCCTCTTTAAGACCTCTTTTTCATTTTTTATGCAACAAAACATCAATACAGAAAATAAGAAAAAAACACCCTTGGCCTCAGAAGCCAGTGTTGCCCACTTTTGCATATTTTTGTCCACCAGTCTCAGAGATTAGTTTGCTGATATTTTTCAAGATGTTGAGTTCAGGATGTTAGATGTTTCTTGCATGTACTGCCCTTTTTCTAAAACCCCCCCTACACCCTTTCAGTGGGGTTCAAATCTGGGCTTTGACTACACCATTCCATAATTCTCCATTTTTTTCCATTTGAGCCAACATTGAATGTGTGCTTAGAATCATGATGCAGTTGAAAGGTCCACCTCCGGTTCAACTTCAGCTTTTGTACAGTTGCCCTGACATTAACTTCAAGCATTATTTGATATGATACAGAATTAATAGCTGAATCAACTACACGACTGCAAGCTGCCCAGTCCCCGAGGCAGCAAATCAACCCTAAACCATGCTCCACAGTTGGTATGAGGTTGTTCTAATGAAAAGCTGTCTTCGGTCTACATCACACATGGGTACCGTTACTGTGGCCAAACAACTCTATCTTTGATTCATCTGTTCAGAGCATATTGTTCCAAAATGTCTTTGCTTATATGTTCGTTTTTGAGAGCAAAAGCCTTTTGCTGGCACCACTCTCAGTGTTGATCTATGCAATGCGAATGCTTGATTGTTTCCTCTGTCCTGGAAGTCGCTTTGGATAA
>JBBPDA010156377.1:0-18988 GCA_037974385.1 Arnoldichthys spilopterus | reverse complement strand
AGGCACAGATCTGGCCAAGGTTTCAAAAACATTTCTGCTGCACTTAAGGTTCCCAAGAGCACAGTGGCCTCCATAATACTTAAATGGAAGACGTTTGGGATTATCAATATTCACCAATTAATTATTAAGTCATTCTGGCCCTACTGTTGACTCCCAGATTCTAATGATTGCAGTCTAATATTTTTCCTGTTTTTGTTTTTTTGTAGATATGAAGCCAGAGTCTGTGACCATGACAACGCTAAACAGCCTATGTAAGCAAGGCACAGTATGTATCTTCGGCACAGGTGACTTTGGCCGCTCTTTGGGCCTTCGTTTGATCCAGGCAGGGTATGAGGTCATCTATGGATCCAGGGACCCCAAAAACTCAGCTTTGTTGCCCAAGGGAGCCAAAGTTATGACCCATGAGGAGGCAGCTCAAACAGCACGGGTGATCTTTGTGGCCATCCATCGAGAGCATTATGACTTTCTGGCTTCACTGACTCGGGTTCTTGAAGGGAAAGTGCTGGTGGATATAAGTAATAATCTAAGGAGGGGTCAGTACCCACAATCCAATGCTGAATACCTAAGCACAGTGGTACCTGGGGCAGTTGTGGTCAAAGCCTTCAACACCATCTCTGCGTGGGCACTACAGTCGGGGGGACTGGATGCCAACAGACAGGTATGAACATGCATAACTGAGATTTCCACCATGATGTTGCTTTTGTTAGTTTTCCTTAAAATTATATTTTGTTATATAAACAATTGACAAGCAGCTGGGCATCAGCCTGCACTACCAGAGAAGGGTTAAACGAAAATATATGATATTATATTTATATTGCTTTATAATTTATTGTTGTGATGACAGCTGACCTGTCCCATCAATTTCTCTGCTATGAGCTCTGGTATAGTAGTTTACATAATTTATATACAACATAAAAACCACATCAGTCACAAAAATGAGCACATCATTAGAATCAGAGTGTTTCATATGAAAGCCTCACAAACCTGATGCTCTTTGCTATTGATCCCCAAACCAAGATCTCAGGAACTTTCTAAGGCCTTAAGAATAAAAGGTTGTGGATGCTTATGAGTCTGCCCATGGATTTACAAAGATCTTTAAATGTAGTAATATAAATCATTTCACTGTAAAGAAAACCATCTACAAGTGTTAAAGAGTTTTCCAGGACTGGCCTCCCAAGCATACTCACTCCCAAGAGCAGACTGATTGAAATCAATTTTTCACCTAATGGAGAACATCACCTGGTACTTTAACACTACCTCCATGACCAAGAAATCCCAGCAGCATCTTTGTTTCTGTAGAAGACTGAGGAAAACCCACCTCCCATCACTAATCTTCACTACGTTCTATAGAGAGACTGTTAAGAGCACCCTGAATAGCTGCATCACAGTCTGGTTTGGGAATTGTATTATCATTTCAGGTGAAAAGGTGAATGTGACTATTTGTCATTGTGGATACACTCAAGCAACACAACAAAATGTGACCTCTGCATTTAACCCATCACACGTGCACAGTAGGAGCAGTGGGCAGCTATCAACAGTACCTGGGGAGCAGTGTAGCCAGACTGTACCTTGCTCAAGGAAACCTCAGTGGTGCCCAGTCAAAGGACTTGAACCTGCAACCTTCAGTTCACAGGATCAATGTCCTAACCTCTAGGCCACCACTGTCTGCTGTCTTGGATCACAAGGCCCTGCAGTGGATAGTGAGGTCAGCCGATAAGATCCTCTCCCTCCTCCATCATGGGCATTTACACCACACACTGCATCTGCAAAGCCTCCAGCATCTGAGACACACCCTTCACAGGAACTGCTCTCCATTCTGCCACCTGGAAGAAGTTCCTGAAGTATTCTGGCTTTTACTGCCAGAATGTTCAATAGGTTCACCCTCAAGCAATAAGACTCTTAAACACTCAGGGACTGACTATTTACATACACACACACACATACCTCCATTAACTAATCCATATCTTTATATTTATTATTGATATTTAACATTATGCTGCTACTGTCTTCCTTCTCCTATGTCATGTTTACATCTGCTCTTCTCTGCAACATTGCTGCATCTTTGCACAACCTGTTCCTTTGCACCCGGTAGATACCATAACTAAACCAAAAAGTCAATGGCTTTGTTTACACATCTGTCTGTCTTTACACTGTCCTGCAGTGTTTTTTTTTATGTAGCCTGGACCTTTATGTGGTCCTGGAGGAACATTGGTTCATTTCACCATTTACTGTGATAACTGTATATGGTTGAAATGACAAAAAAAGCCTACTTGACTTGATGTGATCTGCAGGTAACTCTGGCCTGCATGGGAGATAAGTGCAAGGGAGGAGGGCATCTGGACACAGATGCACATTTACAAAAGAGCAATTTATTACAATATTCCCAAAACACAATCCAAAAGCAGAGTGAAAATCAGGCAAAATAACGTAAGTCAACAAAAGTTAACAGGGCAGTCAGAGGCAAGGGTAGGGCAAAGTCAAAACCAGAGCAAAGAGTCAAAAACATGAAACAAACAAAACAAGTGATAATATGGCACAATGACAGGTCAGAGTAACACCAGAGACGTTGCACAGCTGAGCTCCAACTAAGAGTCTACAGTATAAACTATAAGTTAATTTAAATGTAATGTAACCTAGGGAAAAGGGTGTGGCTTGGGCCAGAATTGTTAGAACTGGTGATGGCGAGGTGATGCAGACTTGAGACACAGGGTCTATGGACATGACAGAATTACAGGGAATAGCCTTTCCTCTCCAAAAAGAACATTAGCGGAAGAACCAAAGAACATATAGGCAATGACCAGGCTTTTTATAATAATTTGTTTTGGACAGACAATTTGGACAAAGAGTACATTGTGGTGGAAATGTTATGGCTTGGTGTTGCTTTGCTGCCTCAGGGACTGGACAGATTGCAGTCATTGATTCAACTATGAATTCTGCATCTTATCAAAGAGTGTTGAAGATAATGTGAGTTAAACAAGAGTTAAACCTTTTAATAGGATAACACTAAGTGCACTAGCAATTCCATCAAGGCTCAAGAAGAAGAAAGATTTTGACATTTTGACAGTTGACCCTCATCTTTAACCCAACTGAAGGAATTTTGCTTGGGCGAATAGTCAAAATTTTTAAAATTATGCAAAATTGCAAGATTTTATTTCAATACTAGCGTTTAAGGCCAAGTGTGTACTGACTTTCTACACAGAAGAATATCACATATATTGATATTGTTGCTGAGCAAAATGAAACTGCTCTTCCCTACTGTTTTGTTCAAATATATCATCTTTTTCTGAAGGCACTGTATTAAAGAGGGTGAAATTTTTGCTTGTTTAAATATGAAATAATTATATAAAATATAAATATTTGTTAAATATTTAATATTTAATATCAATTTTATATTTAATTTTATAAAAAAAATATGAGTTGTGTGCATATTGCACTAAAATATAACATATTTAAACAAATTATTCAAAAACAAAATTATAAATATAAATTCTTAATTTCCTCATCATGTGAATTTTTCAGATCTTTACTTTTGACAATATTTGTGAAGTAATATATTTTGTTATAATATGATAATATAAAATACATAAATACATCAAGTTACAATAATAATAATTAATAATAATATGTATTATTATTATTGTTATTATTATTATTGTTATTATTAGTAGTAGTAGTAGTAGTATTATACCATGGTAGCTTACATTCCTTGGCTAATTCATTTGAAACCCCTACTTTGCTGGTGTAGCCAGAGACCCAGTTTGATGTCATAAATACCACACACTGGACATTTTCTAGCAAATCTAGCAGTGACACTGATGTGTAAAAATGTACAGTGTGTCATTGTCTATCTATGCAACTTTAATGTAGGTAGACCTCATAAAATGGCCAGTGATTGAAAATACAAGGCAAGTGAGTGAAATAGTTACATTATAATGCTATTAAATGAGATTATTTGTCTGTGCAAACACACAGAGCCACTATCCTAATCTGTAATCCATTCTAAACCTTTGTCATTCCAGGATCAAAGTACAAAATAACTAAACAACCTCAACTACAACAAAACCACAGACTTGTGTAATAATTAATCGAACCTGGCCACCTCCAGGCTGTAGCTTCTTCTCCCCCGGATGGTCTGAAACAAAACACATGGGCCAACATTAGAGTTTCCACTAGTACTGTCTACTGCCATATTTATGGACATTTTCTGAACACCCGGCACACTGTCATACATGTTAAATTAGTTTTCGGCAGGCAGGGACGTATGTTCGAAATACATCAGAATGGTATCGCATCTCTAGAGACGTGAACGCGTGATGTGGATTTTGTTCTCGGCTGTCAGAATTGCTGCCATAGGTTCAGACTTCATGCTTCAGGTACCATCTCATCACCCTGTCGAGAAAGCAGAAAGCACAGCATGGGACTGGCAACACAACAAAGTTAGGTACTCGCAATGGCGGGGTAACATGGGCGTGTGTGTGCGTATGTGCATGTGTCACTATTGTTTCCTCTTGTTATCTGCGAAATGAGGCCAGTCCCATGGAAAAGTCTCATTTTCTGCAGGCAGGGTGCAGGCAATTGGGTTCATGGAATCTAAATCCAGACAAACAATTATGACCTCTCTCTGCGAGTCATTAACCATGTTCCATTAGTTTTGAATGTGTGTGTGTGTTAGTATTTGTGTGTGAACATTTATAGGTACACAAAACTAGCTTAATGTTTACCTACAGGGCTAACTTAAGTCACAATATTACCGAAACCACTGTCTTCATCAGATTTACCTTCAGTACCTCAGTGATGTTGTTCATACATTATTCCAACAAACATAAAGAGCACTGAGAGAAGCACAGATACTTATTCACAAAAAGGACCTTAGACTAAAAACTTAGAGAACTTTATCTACTGCACAACCCAGCTTCAGCTACTAAATGATGGCCCTTGAGTGTCAGTCATAAGCAATAATTTATTATTATAGAGGAGCTGAGGAACCTTTCAGACCAAAAACCCATCACACTTATACTCTTGGGTCAGACTGTTTACTGTTGGCTACTAATGTTTGCTTTTACAGAGGTCAGGATCCCCAAAATTATTTTTTAAAGTTTTATTTAAAAGAGAGAGAGAGAGCAATTTCAAAGTAAATTAAAAGGCTTCTGGAAGAAAGGTTCTCCACTATATGGAGATAGATATAGATATTGTCCCAAAGACAAGCTTAGGCAGAAATCAGGAGCGCAGAGCTTCAATTTGGATTGAAGGTCTCTGGGTACACTAAATGATGATCAGCAAGAGATTATATACCAGTCAAAATACTGTGCTTGCCACCATCAAACCAGTTTCATCGTCATGTGACGACGAAGTGTCCTTGATAGGAGATGACATGGTCATGAGTAAGTTAAGATTGGAGCAAAATGGGCATTTAATCTAATAAAGAACAGAACGTTCTTCTAAAATGGTTTATTTAGTTCTGGGGACATACACTTAATGGTTTAATGGTTTAACGGCCTACAGATGGTGAGGTGTCAAAGTTCCTCGGGCCTTGGGCCAGATTCACCACTACTTTACAAATAAATTGATCAGTTTTCTTTTATAGACGTGCCAGAATTAAAACTAAAGTATATTTGATACATTCCTAACAGTAGCTTTGTCATTATGTTCATGCTTTGCTTAAGTTGTTTTAGAGAAAAAGTAACACATAAGAATGCATGTTTACCTCACTTGAAACCAGTGAAATTTCAAATGAGTATCAGTTAGAATTTACTCTTCACATCATGATAGTTAAACTGAAACAGGCCTCTATTTAAAAAATAAATCTGAACTACTTCTGCATTGCCATTTTAAATTCTCTTAAACCATTATTTACCTGAAAAAGTGCAAAAAATGACTTATGGCTTGATTGTATTTTGTATATATAAAGAAATTTGGGAAAATTGGCATGGGGCAAAATAAGAGTAAGTTTATAGAACATTTATTGTGAAATATTCCACAATAAGCAGGTGAATTGGGATTGGGATCTCAGTCCATGTAGGTATAAGGCCTGTCTCCTGTTGAAAATGGATGTACCATCATGAATAGGAGTGGCAATGGTGACCATAAACTGCTGAACAGCTTAAGAAATTTGTCAAACAAGAATGGGCAAAAATTCTACTTGCAGATGTGCAACTATCAGTATCCTAGTAAAGATAGAAAGAGAAAAAAAAATGAGCAAGGCTGAACCACTCAGATTTCTAACTTAGTGCTGCCAATGATTTCGCCATTAAGTGTTGATGCCTTTCAAAGTTAATGACTTGCCTTTGAATGCAGGGTAAGAAAGCATCACTTTCCAAAATTAGGTTATTTTGAGCAATAAGGGGCTAAACGAAGTTTTCTATGGCAAAAAATAGCCTCGTTATGGATTGTGATGCTTTTATACCATGCCCACACATCGCCAGTACCATAAGTGACAAAGCAAGTCATTTTGAGCAATAAGTGGCTAAACAATTGCTCGCAAAACTCATTGCTCTCAAAAAATGTATCAGGCCTGGCCATGTGCCTGAATGAATATGATCATCAATTCTAAATATATATCAGACATATTAGCATTTTGAATATTAGTTATTATTCAATGTGTTGGAATGGGATGGTATGCTGGTATCTCCAAAATGCCTTTCATCCTAGTCTCTCTACAAATAGCCATTGCAAAAGTTTTCTTAGACTGTTTCTGAAAAGTGATCAGCAATGATGTGGAGAACAACAGCAGAGTAATGGTGGAAACTGTAAAAGCAGACAAATTAGTTTAGCTAGGAGTTTGTGTGGAAATAAGTTGAATGACAGTGGTGGCCTAGGGGTTAGGGAATTGCAGGTTCAGGTCTCAGCCCAGGTACCCTTGAGCAAGGTACCGCCCGCTGTTGATACACAGGTGGATTGATTAAATTCAGGTCGCAACTTACTGTGGTGCACTTTGTGTGATGGGGGTGTTCACAATGACAAATTGCCAATTTCACAACTATAGATGGCAACAATGGTCATGCAGTCACTGGTTCCCTTAAAAGTAAAGTTGGAGGGGTGATGCCCAGGTCCTAGCACATATTGTGCACAAATCCACAGCTATTTATATCCCTTTAGCTGACACAAGGCACTGAGCATCTTTACCTTGGGCACATGTGAGGCTGTGCAGAGCTTAATGTTTTCCCAGAGGGTAAAGTAACTAATGTTGACGCTTTATGAAGTTGGCTACACACGTTCTACAGAGAGGCTAACTGCAAATCTGTTTCATTAATGATACATCAGACCTATCACTATTGCAAAGGGTCTTTGAATGACGAGGATTTGGAAGCGCAGTCATTGGGGAAAGGAATGAACTAGGTCATTGTGTTGGAAATACAAAAAGATTGCTTTTCAGAGAGATATTTCCAGATCCATTTCCTTATTTCTTTTCCTTTGATGGTACCTTGTTGCTTTCAATGGCAGCATTTAATTCTTAGCCTCTCTTAAGCAGCTCAGTGACAGGAATATTAAGGGCTCATACAAATCAGTTTTTGTGTTTGCTTGTTTGTTTTGGTTTTGGGCTTTATTGACAATGGCTACTCTTCCTGCTTCCCATTTTAAAGATTTATTTTGGCTAGTACACTTTAGTCAAGTATGAAAATAAAACACTTGTGAAGGTGTTCAACATGAAATGGCTTTTCTGTAACACTGTGTATATTTTGCAGCACTCAGATTCATATTCATAAAAGTACCTTCCTTGACCCAAAGACCAGTTTTTGCCCCCATAATGACTTAAAAGTTTTCATTTCCAAATTATTGTTAAAAGATTTTTGTTATTTATGCTGATATCACTTCATGGCCAAGTATTGGTATTATTCCCAATATAACACTGTCAAAAATCTTTTTGTCCTAAAACAAACCAATTTAGTGCTTAATATTTTCACTGTCATAAATGTATTTTTTATTTTTTTAAATGTTGATCTTGATTAATAAGAAATTCTGCATAAATCGGCATTGTTAAGTCATTAGATTCCAGCTCCAGCACACCAACGTCAAGAACTGACTGTTCTTGACTTGACTGATTCCCCCCTGACATGTACCATTGTAATGAAATAACTTAATAAAAGATAGTTATGCACTTTACTTGTCAGTGGTGTTAATCTCATGGCGGATCGGTGTTTGTGTGTGTGTGTGTGTGTGTGTGTGTGTGTGTGTGTGTGTGTATATATATATATATATACACTGTATTTGTTTTATTTTTTTCTTGTAATTTTTATTTTTCTGTGATAGAACACTAATCAAAATTTTCAATCAACCTGTAACACCTTTTCAGGTACTAATCAGTGGCGACCATGCTGATGCCAAGCAAGCAGTGGTGGACATCGCCCACAGCCTTGGGCTCACTGCTATGGACCGAGGGTCTCTGAGAGCGGCTTCTGAGCTGGAGGACATCCCCCTCCAACTCTTCCCCATGTGGAGACTTCCATTTTGGATTGCTATAGGACTTCTTGCAACTTTCTTCATCTACGTTTTCATCCGAGACGTCATTTATACAAGGGTGACTGAAGGAAAGAACATCTCATTCCGTATCATGATCTCCCTGGCCAATAAGGCATTCCCGATGGTGGCCTTGGTGATGCTGGCCCTGTGTTACTTGCCAGGTGTCATAGCGGCCTTCCTGCAGCTCTACAATGGCACCAAATACCGCCGTTTCCCTAACTGGCTGGATCAATGGATGCTGTGTAGGAAGCAGCTGGGATTGCTTGCTTTAGCCTTCGCCTTTCTGCACGTGCTCTACACCTTAGTCATCCCCATCAGATACTATGTGTTCCATAAAAGGTTTACCTTCACTTCCACAATGGTAAGTGATCATATTCTGTATATCAGTGGTCACCAACCCTGGTCCTGCGGTCTTGGTGCCATATCTAACAAACACCTGCTTAAGCTATATAACATTGTTGGAGGAGGGGTTATTAAGTTATCTCCATAAAGAACTGTTTGTTCTATTGAAACCTATTCTTGACAGCATTCAATTTTACCTGCCGATAATATCATAGACACTGAGGCTCTTTAAACAGATATAGAAAGTACACCCCTCAGCCTCTTGATGAGCTAAAGGAGCCCAACAATACAGTCTTTTAAGCATGTTTCTCAAATATACACTGCTTCTAATATGACTGGTCAAACACAGTGAACATATGCTTACTTAACAAATGATTCTATTCCAGATTAAAGAAAATAAAACCTACGAGTTTGACAGCATCATGTCCTGGCGCTCAGATGCCTACCTGGCCATGGGAATGCTGGGATTTCTCTTGTTTGTTTTATTGGGAATCACATCTCTTCCATCTGTCAGCAACTCTCTCAACTGGAGAGAATTCAGCTGTATACAGGTATTAAAGCAAAAGCTCTATGAATATTTTTACATTATGACTGACAGTAAGCAGTTTGCTAGTCAAAATGAGATTCTGTAGATAAACATCTAATCATTTGTTATCACACATGGAGATACTTTGACATACTATTACATGATGTGTTGCTCCTTTCTTAGTGCATTTGATGTAATGTCAGGACATGTTCACACAATGTAAGGGGCAGCACATATTTTCAAATAATGTTAAGATATGAACACCTCAAATGGTGCTTTGTAGATTTTCTAACTGAAAAGACAATATCCACACGGCTATAAAACACATCCTCTATAGGGACACGCTTAAATATGGCAATTATTTGCACATTAGGTGTACACTTTTTATTTATTTTTTGCATTGAACATACTGGGGAAAATATGTACCAACCTTTTGCACAAACCTCATTTTATTCATTTACTTGTTTATACATTTAAAGTTTAAATTAATCAAATAAACAGCTTGACCTTGCTCAAGTTTATGACTTTTTTCAGTTAGAAAATCAGCACAACATGTTATCTGGGGTGCTCATACTTTTACATATGACTGTACAGGACATTATTAATGATATGATGTTTTTATGGAAGAATGAATAGCTGTCAGAGTAGTTTGACCAGCTTCTAAATGGTGCAACTGTGTAAGCATTGGCTAATTGCGAGTTAAATCCCTGGTGGTGCTACAGCCTTCCGTGGTTTAGAGTCAATGAGAGTGCAGTTGGCTTTGCCACCCCCTCATATTAGCCAGTGCAGGCATCTAAGAATTGGCACTTAGAGCTGTCCTCCAAGCACATTACACTGTCAAATAATGTTTGATAAGCAGCAGATTGAAAAGGTGCAGTGGCTGGATACACATTGACTTGGAGGAAGCATGTGTTAGCCTTCACTTTTCCAGTGTTGGTGGTATTGTATGATAGGGAGGCTTAGCTGGGCATAAAATTGGAAATAAATAAATAAAAATAAAACACAACAAATAGTAGTTTGTATACTACTACTACTTTGTATACTAACATATATATTGATTATTGCCACAAACGCCATGATCTTTATGCTAAATATTAGCTTCCAGTCATTATTTACCATATAGCACATTTGGTCAAACATTTTTCGTATTTCTTTTTAGACAGATGAGCTTATCATTGAGTACTTAGTAGAGGAAGAAGCTTGACTACATATCATATTTGCCTTTTAATAGTTAGGCTACCATAACTACACAGCTGTCATGTAATGGAAGCTAGCAGCTAGCAATTAGCACAACACCATGTTTTGCCAAACTAATTCTTATCCATGCTTTCTGTCATTTCAGTCCAAACTAGGTCATTTGACCCTGCTGCTGTGCACAACTCATGCTTTCCTATATGGCTGGGACAAGTTTCTAAAGCCCTCTGCTTACAAATGGTGGACCCCACCTAGTTACATGCTATCCCTGGTGGTCCCTTGTGTGGTTCTGATCCTGAAACTGGTGTTGATCACTCCATGCATGGACCGCGCCATTACTCGCATACGCCAGGGCTGGGAGAGACCGGCCAAATCTGGCATGCTGCGCAAGGAGGAGAAGAGCAGCCAGCCATTAATTCTCTGAGGGATGCTAAATACAGTGCTCTCTGAAAATAAAAGGTCTTCAGTAACTGTCAGAGGTGGGCAGAGTAGCCTAAACCCATATTTAAATAAAAGTATTATTATTGCAATGAAAAAAAGTCTCAAGTCCCAAACTTCTTAAGTTACCTATAGAACTGCAGTGAAACATGAGTATGTCATCTGTCAGCATAGTACCTGTTAGGTGTCATAGGTAACAAAGTGGTCCAGATACAAAGCCAACACAACAGCACCAATTAAAACTCAGCAAAGGAATTAGGCACTAAATAAGTAGTAAAAAAAGAGAAAGATGTCCTTCCTTACTTATAGTAAACAAACCTTATTGGAAAGCCAAAGTGCCACAAAAGGTTATTTGAGCAATACCATAGAATAACTGCTTTTGGATCCCTAAAAAAGATAGGTATGAGTAAACACGACATGTATGAGTGTGAAGAACCAGTCAAACGTAAGCCTACATACTGTAAAGGTTCTATACCAATGGATTCGTCCTATATGTTGAGGTTCTTTCAACTTCAGAAGGATGAAACTTCACAATGATCCTGAATTATGCTCTGTCTTTACATGTTTGATTTAATAAGATGGGGAAAACATGTAGGACTCCCTAAGGACCTGTTCTTAAAAACCTTCTACTAAAGGGTTTTTTTCATAAACCAAAAGTAGTTCTTCAGTGACATTATGCCAATTTTAAAACATTTATTATCATTATCAGGTTCTCGGACATGTAAAAGTACTTGGGACTAACTAAATGAGACAAGTTACTGTGGACCTCCTTAAGCTGCTCATTGCTAAACTGAACTGATAGTCAATCAATAGAGTAAAACTGATAAACCACCATCTCTTCTCTGTTGATTACGATCAAAGGTGGTTTGAAATCTGTAACTACCAAGGTCAAATTGAGCCCACCTACTGATCATGTACAGGTAACTTTTTCTTCAAAGCAGTAAGGCTACACAATATAAAAAACTAGATTTGCATGTGACTTTGAGATGTTTTTGATACGCACATATCTAATTGCACCTTTAAGGATATGCTTCTTTATGGAACTGGTTTGTGAATGAGCTGTTCATGTGTGTAAAACCTATTTTGAAGTTTAACCATCCATATAATGTAAATGTCTTATACCAGTCATTCCCCACCTCAGTCCTGGAGGTCCTTCACATTTACGTATTTTGCCTGCTTGAAACCCCCCCTGTAGGGCAGTGGTAGCCTAGTGGTTAGGGATCTGCCCATGTGATCTGAGGATGGCAGGTTCAAGTCCTGGCCCAGATACCTTGAGCAAGGTAACATCCTCACTACACTGCTCCCCAGACACTGCTGATGCTTGTTGTTCAATGTATGGATGGGTTAAATGCAGAGGTCACATTTTGTTGTGGTGCACTTTGTGTGACGGATGTGTTCACAATGACAAATAGTTATTTTCACTTCAACCAGGGCTTGTTAAGTAGTTGATTATTTAGGTCAGTGTTGAAAGCAGGGAAAATTCTAAAATGTGCAGAGCATGAGGGTCTCCTGGAAAGTTGGTTGGGAACCATTGTTCAACACTATTTAAAGGGCCCATATCCTACATTTTCTTTGTCTTTTATTTGTTTTAGCATTTATAGCATTTCTGTAGTTTTATATCAAAATTATGTCATTATCATCTTTTAATACTTTAAACTGCCTGTTTTAGTTGCAAAGACGTATATGATGTATGTAAATGACTTCTATTCTCACAGACTGCCCTGTATAGTGCCTTGTTCTAAAAGCTGTCCAGCCTAAAACACTCCTTACAACATCTGCGTGAGTAGACAAGGCTAAACTGCTATAGGCTGAATAGTTGTAATAGCTTTGCAAATCAGTTAATTCAAAATGACCATTTTTTTTGCAGCATTGACTGTATGGACTAGGTTGTAAAAAAAAAAGACTGTTGGAACTTTAACATCATTCAACAACTTTTTTTTTTATTTAAAAAGGTGAAAATGGTTTTTCATGCTTTAGGCCCAGTAGAGGTTTTTGCTAGAACTGTACTTTCAATATGTACCTTTAACGTTTTGATACCATAAACAGTAATCCTTAGAAATCATCAACTTTATCTGGTGCCTCTACTGATCCTTTGACCCTTTCTTTTCTGTTACAGCTTTTCAGTAACTGGGGCACATTCCTCTGTAGTGTATAAAGCACTTTACCATGGCTTCTTAATTCCCAATGTTTTTTGAGCTATTTCATCACAAGCCTCTCTCAAAGGACCCTTCTCTTTAGTCGGAATCGATCTGGTGCTGGGTAGCAACTTCTTGCTCTGTCTGCTTTCCTTTCTTTAAAAAATGCTCTTCTCCCTCTCTTCACCGGATTAGAAAAGGACTGTCATGTATAACGTCAATCATGTGCCTAGGCTGAAGTATTCTTGTATAGAGCTTTATTACACAACCTAGGCTTCATATATAGTTTTTTTTATCATTTGTTATATGTGCCAAGTATATCATAAATAAATATTAAAAATCACTTTGTGTTGTATGTATTTTGTCAAACTTAACAATAAATGGACAAATAGAAATGACTTAGAATTGTTTGAAAAACTTGTAATGAAAGGTTTTTTATGATGAAAATTTCCATTATGGTTTTCTTCCTTTCCGGTAAATGTGTCATTTAAGATATACATATACATTTATATCTATCTATCTATCTGTCTGTCTGTCTGTCTGTCTGTCTATCTATCTATCTCTCTCTCTCTCTCTCTCTCTATCTATCTATCTATCTATCTATCTATCTATATTGAACTATAAAACTAACTCTAGCCACAGTCCTAGCCCTGGGGATCTGCAGAGGTTAGCTCCAACCCCACTTACAGTCCAACCCAGTCTCACACAACTGATCCAGGTAATGAAGGCCTTCAGGAGCGTGTGAATAGTAGAACCAGATGTGTTGGCTCCAGATTCTGCAGGAACAGGAATGAGCACCCTTGCCATAGTCTGTCAGATTGAAAGTGCTGCTGCGTGACAGCAGCTGTGGAAAAACGAGGATTGATGCTGCACTTTTATTACAGCAAAGATTTACACTTGGGTTCATGTTCTGAATCTTCTCAACACTGATTTAATTGTGCAGCTTCACTCTAGTCCTTCCGCATGGTGGAAAGTGCTTACTGCTGTGTTTCAGTAACTTGATTGGCTGCCGAATGTTTGTTTTTTTTCATTTACATAAATTAATTCCACATTCTGGGACTATGGTCATTGGCTTGTGATATATAAGTCACATGAGAATTGATGCAACCCTTGTGCAAAACATTTTTAAAATGGTAAACAAGTACTGTTTGCCAGATTATAAGTTTAAGTGTAAGGGTTGGCGCCCGGATGGGCCGGCAGGGGGCGGTTGAGTGCCCTGCTTTCACAGCAGCGCTGTGTTGGGTCGGCCGGGGCGTGTCACCATGGTTATGGCAATCATGCTTATGTGTTTCACCTGAGCCAAAGCCATTTTAACACTGGTTGTCGGACTATGGGTCCTTAGCTAAAGTCCTGTTGGCTGGTGTGGCTGCTTGCTTTAGCCAGGTTCTGGGTTTTAACTCCGGGTCTCCCTCTCCCTCTCCTTCCCTTTTGCCTGTTTGTCCCAGCAGAGATGTCTGAGCAAGGCTTATGTGGCCGTCTGCTGGGGAAACTTTTATTTCCTCAACTCGAGTCCTTGGCAGAGGGCCTGTCTCTGACCCTCTGAGGAGCGCACCGGCCGGAAAACCCCCCCGGATCGGTTGCGATCCCTCTCGAGTTGAGGGCTCTAGAAAAAGAGCAGACGTGCCCGGACCTTAATGCCTGGGGCCCTGCATCCGGTTGGGGTTACGGCGTGTTCAGAGCCCACGTCTGCCTCTAGAGATCCTTTCCCCTTCTCCCTGGTGGCTGGTGTGCCGACCATATGGCGAGAGCAACCCCCGAGTCAGCACGCGACTGGCTCGAAGCGGGTCCCGCATATGGTCGAGGTAGCTAGTTGGCTCGCACCTGCTTTCAGGGGCTCCTTTCCTTTACCTTAAACCCAGTAACCTTTTTCCCTTACCGGCGTACCCACAGGCTGGCCCCTAGCTTAGCCTGTGTTACCATATCGCGTGCTAGGCTAACCGCTACACGTGTAGCTCCCAATGCAGCTTGTTTATGTATGGCGCCAGCGGAAGACAGTGTAAACCCACCCGTTTTCCACCGACGCAATTTTCCACCTGTATTCAGCCAGGGCCAATCAACTTGTCTAGTCTCGCAAAGCACGCCTCCCTTCTTCGTTGATGCAACTGGGGAGGTGTGCTCCCTTACTGCCACCCTGCGGTTGGGCTCTGTAACAACTCCCGTGTTTGCCGCGATGCAGATACGTTACATTAAGTCTTTAAAAATGCCAAAGGAAAAAGAAAATGATATGGGTGAAGGAATAGATCAACGCATGCAGGCAGTGACAGAGAGAGTTGGAGGTAAATGAGTTGTCCACTCTGACTCCATTTTCTCTACCATTTTTTTGTATCCTAATGTAAGGGAGGCCGAGGCTCCCTCCAGTGGCCGGGAACGGTCAGCATCTCCGGAGTACTAATTTGTCCGGCCACGCCCTTCCCAGAAGTTACCCATTTGGGGTAATCAGGACAGGCCTTTATAAGGGACCGAGACTCGCAACACAGTGTGAGGTCTCGTAAGTAATTGCGGTTCTGAGCGGTTCCTTGTGCATATTTGGATTTACTTATTTTGACTTTGGATTGTTTTTGCTTCGACTATTCTCTGCCTTGTCCTTCTCTGATCCTGTTTGCCTGTGAATTGACCTGTGCCCGTATTTTAGATTTCGTCTCTGTCTTGACCTGCTCGCCGTGTCTCCTTCACCCTCTGCCTGAACCTGACCAAGATTTTGCCTGCCCTCTGACATACCTGTCTGCCGTGTATTTTTGGACTGTTTTTGAAGGATTTGCATTTTTCTAATTAAACCTTTTTCAATCATATTGCACTTGTGTCCGAATATTCCTACGGAATATCTACAGATCATTACACCTAAGCTCTCATTGCTGTAGCTTTCTGGTGATTTAGCAGACTAAATGGTCAGAGTCAGCAATTAGTGTGTGTAGTGTTCACACATAGCATTGGCTGATCGCTGATCAAATGTGAAATCACTCCTGATCAATCGCTTTTGTCAGTGACCCAGTGCCAACTCAAAAACAGCCATAAAATTATGCAGTGTGAACAAGGCATTAGTGGCAAAGGACCCTAAGCATGTGACTTTTTTAGCACGTGAAGGCAGTAAATGATGCTGACATTGTCTGTAGAGTGATTCAATGGCAGTGATAAGACCTCTTTAGTGATAAAGATCACACCCACTTATGTTTACATATACTCCACATTTGGAACCAAAACTATTCTCTTCTTGGAAGCAACACCAAATTTGATTGGTCCAAAATTTAGTAACTTTAATGCTACACAGTTTTAATTTCTGCCTTGCACTTTGACATGTCAGGTTCCTGTGATTGATTGTTTCATTAAAGAATTGTGTGTGTGTGTGTGTGTGTTTGTGTGTGTGTTTATTTTTAGCTCAGCTACGTGACATTTTTCAGTAGAAAGTGCAATTTATCAAAATCCCTGAACCCTATTGGATATCATATTTGGAGAAATGCCATGACATTAGAAAAAAGGCACCTTGTCTAGTTTTGGTACTTTTTTCAAGCTCAGTTTCATTTTTTTTTATTAAAAGTACCACAGAAGAAAAAAAAGACTGACATCTCATATCACGGACAGTCAGACCACACAGCATTGGTGAGTTCTGTCTGACAGTGGATTACCTGACTGATGGACAGTGTTCTTAGCTTATAATGTTAGTATATGAGCTCAGAATTTGAGTTGTCATTTGACTTTGGTACCAGTATCAAGTTTAAGAAAAAAATTTTCAAATTTTCAAAAACCATAAACCTCTTGTCTTCAGGATGGCTCTCAGGCCCAGCTTTACAAATCTCAGGTTAAACCTAAACCTGGACAACATGAGATTTTTTTTTAATTGCTGATACATATTGCAGTGAAGTCAAAATCTAACTTATACATGCAATTGAAAAAAGTTTTTATTTATCATGCTCTGTCTTGTAGGCTTAGTTGCTCACTATTTTGGGTTTTAGAAGTTATCTTTAGTGCCAATGCACAGAATTGTTGGTCCCATTTTATATTAAGGGATTCCTAGCAATGCATGCAGCTACTGGTGATGCATTCCCTGTTACAGCTGGATTAAAGTAGTACTAGCTTACATAAATGCATATTAATGAACTTCTACTGATGTAAATACATGTAGTAGTAGTAGTAGTAGTAGTAGTAGTAATAATAACAACAACAATAATAATGATTAATAAATAAGGAATAATGAAGAAAAATGTTTAATGCAGAAGTTTAGTTTGATTTGGTCATCCATTCTGTGCCACAATGTGATTCCTTTTTTAACATCAAAAGCTCAAGTGTAAGGTGAGTTGTTAACACTAGCATATCAAATATAAAATTTTAAGAAACAACTTTAATGTAGCATGTACTGTTATTTTTGCTCATTCCACTGGACTGCCATCTTAAAACTTAAACTGTCACTGAGCTGAGAAAATGTTCTGATTGAGAAAATTGGATGTGTTCAGATCATGCTAAAAATGCTAAGTACTATATATTGATATGAAATTTACGTATATTTAATTACTAGTATCTTAATACTGAAATAACTTATTGTGTATTCTTTTCAGCATGAGCACAGAGAAAATATACAGACCAACAGTTCAGTTGTTTTTAATGTATAAGGATGTAAATTAAACCATACTTCACTAGTACACAACAACGTTTTTAGATATATTGTAATATTTGGAAAAGAAAAAAGCAGAATATTTGAATTTGATTTCTGGTCTCATTTGACATATCACAGTATTACACTAACACTGAAACAAACATGCAGAGGTGGATTTGCTTCAAGAAAACAATAATGAGAGAATACAATTCCGAAAAAGCCACAATGCTGCGGGAATCCGATCTTCCATTGGGATTCGTGTTAAAACTGATGCAGTGTGGTCAAACATGTGCATACACCTGAAAGAGTGTTATGCAAATTGCATGCCGGCTTACCTCCTGTGTCCTAGTCTGTTTGGCCAGACAACCAAAAAAAGCCTCTTGACTCAACTGTTTAAAATAAATGCTGTCTGAATGGCCCCAAAAGAACAACACATGACTAAGATTAATTTAGCCCCTTGCTTAACTTCAAGTTTCACTGCAGGAAATAATTGATGCATCATAAAAAGAGAATTATGAAAAAGGTACAATTATAGAGTCCCACTTGATTTTCCTGTCAATCACAGGTGAAAGCGTCTGGAGGCCGAAACCGAACAAAAATACAATCCAAAGAAAAACACTCACCAGCCACTTTATTAGAAACCCCTACACTGTAACTGTCAGGGCTAAACCTGCCAAATTAACTTAAAATGATAAGTTTAAAAAATAATGCACAAATAAATGGCAAGCAAAAATTGTCTATGTTGGGTTTTTTCTTACCTGTATTTTTGGATTTTGATTCAGATTTTGTCTTTGACGCTCCTGATCACTCCTGTTAATGTTTCATCCTGATCTTGAAATGTCCTAGATGTTGTGGGGGATTTTTTGAGCCTGTGCCTTCTGGATTTCATCATTATGTGCACCTGTAGCAGGGATTATTGATTCAACCTAACAAAACAAAATGTATGATGTAAATTAAATTAAATTAAATTAAATTAACATAATAAAAAATAAAAAAATAAAAAATAAACATAAATGAAAAATTTATAGCATACACATATGTGCAGAAATACTATTATACAAATATTTACATTTTTTTCAAATCCCTGTTTTTATTTCTTTCTGCATTTTCTTTCTTCCTTCCTACAGGTCTGTGCTCAGGAGGTAGGCAAGACCACCATAACTCTGGAATCTATAAGCTGGTTGTGGGTTGGTTTGGTTTTCTGCATTTTCAAGAGACTAATAGTTAAAGTAAGAATGGTGTGAAAAACTATGTGCCCCCTTCCTGATTTCTTATTCTTTTGCATGTTTGTCACACTTAAATGTTTCTGCT
>JBBPDA010156341.1:0-14026 GCA_037974385.1 Arnoldichthys spilopterus | reverse complement strand
TTTTTTTATATTCTGCTTTGTAAACTGAAGGAATCAAGGAAAATAATTTAATAGAATAATTTATTCTGGTTGAAAATCATAGTTTAAGTATGGTAGGTAACTACCTCATGCTTTGTGGGGTGAGGAAAATAAACTGTCTGTAGCGCTGGCTTGCTGCAATCTTCAACATCATGTCCATAGAAATCCGGCGGTTTACCATATCCTGGAGGAAAAGTAAAAATTTAAAAAGGAGAGGTTCTATGAGCTATGCTTTTTGAAAAGACCAATATAAAAAGTCCTACAGCACATGTGTGCTAGGGCTAAACAATTTGGAGACAATATCTAATATCTAATGCAATATCTAACCCTTCCATTTAAAACTCTCAATCCAATATTATAACAATACAGGACAAGATTGCAGCCCTTGCAATGTGAAAACTTTTTCAAATTAACATTTCAATGTAAAAATAATTAAATATTCAACCCTAGTGTGCGCACATGCAAAGAAATACTATAGAAATATGTTCATTTACACATAAAGATTCCCAAAGAATATATTGCAATTTTTTTACCCAACATTGGCTGGAATTAAAGATAAACACTTCTAGATATTTTTGCTGTCTTAACATCATGTGTTTTGTACTGGCTTTTAAATCAACAAGCAGTACTCTATATAGGGTCTGTCTCACTGACCACATTCAACTTGTACAGGGTTCATGACTAAAAGTGCCCTTCACAAAAAAACAATTGCAATCTTGTTTTTCAAAAATCAGTTTTATAAATCCAAAAAATTTTATCTGCAAGCCTTCTCTGCTAACTCATTACCCTCAAGTTAAAGCTTTTGTAAACTTAAGTGATCTTACATTTTTTTCAAAAAGAAAAGGTCTTTGCATAATTAATCTAAGCATTACACAAAAAGACATAATGGATTGAAACAGAATGGACTACTTCATCACCCAATCAGATATGACTTATTGATGTATATGAGGCTTTAAATATTGTAAAAAATCCAAAGCTGCTGTATAAAAGGAAAATGTTTAGAGATCCTAGCATCGAAGCTGTCCTAGGAAAAGATTAACTTATTTTAAAAAGGATATACATATCTTTGCATGTCTGTGTTAATTCATTTATTTTATTTAATGCAGTTTCCAGCATCTCGAAAACAGCTGATGTCACTCTGCACACTGCACAAAGGCAGTGAGGTGATGGATCCAAATAACTACAGAACAATCTCAAAACTGTGATGATTAGCTAAAATTTTACAGTCTGTAATGAATGCTCAATTTCAGTAATTTCTTCATGAAAACTCCTTTCTATCAGGAAGGCATTAGAGAAAAACAGCACCATGCGCTTTTAATACACTGCAGACTATTCTTCATAAGCATAAAATAGTAATGATAAAATAGTAGTAATAAACTAATATTAGTAATAAAATAATAACAGTAAGAGTCAATTTGCTAATAAAATAGGAAAGAAAGCTACATTTAGGCTGTTTTGCTCTATCCCGGCAAAAAGTGATCCACTTTTAATGAAACTTTTAAACTACACTAAGCTTAAGTTAGCTGTTAAAGAAATTCTGCTTAATCCCTTTGGATAGAGAATTCTCTTATGGTTATTTAGAATTGAAATTATACAGGTGTTATAAACAGGTGTCCAGTCATAAAGAGTGGATATTAGCCAGCTACAAATGCACATAATTAATAACTTGTGGTAGGTTGCCACAGTTTGCCTCACAGCACGAAGATCCTGGGTTTGATTCCTGGCTGGATAGCCAGGGTCCTTTCAGTGAGGAGTTTGCATTTTCTCCCACTCTCAGTGTGGGTTTTTACCTACAGCTCTAGTTTCCTCCCATAGTCCAAAGAAGTGTAATTCAGGTGAAGATGCTAAATAGGGCTCGAAGTATGAACGTGTGGGAATGGGTTTTTGCTTCACCAAAATGGGCAAGTGGGAATTTGTTCCGCCCTACTTGTATGAACCTACTGATGCTGATTTTGAACTCAGATAGGAATTATCTTCACCAGATCACCCATGTTTATAAATTCTAACCAAACTGTGGCAGTAGCTAGTTCATCCCTGTCCTGCTCAGACTCAAAAAGAGTTTTAAAAGCTGTGGGAGGGACAAAGAACATTAGCCTTCAGAGATTAGCATTTAACAACGATTGGGACGCCTTTTTTACATTACCATGTATACATCGAATTCATCCAAGCACCGAAAAGGAGCTTCAGCTATGGCCCAAAGAGACAAAACAAAACAGACGGTGGAAAAAGATCGTTCACCTCCAGACAAAGAGCGCATGTCACTGAGAGTAGCTTTATCACCCTCTCCTGGCTGCACCTAAAAAAAAAGGAGGAAAAAGGGAGTGAGCTGTAACAACATACAACAGTTAATAGCTACTACTTTCAAAAGTAAATGAATTAAAGATTTCTACATATAAAAAGTATTTGGTTACTATAGAAAGTGATGTCTGTCTTTTTCACAATATTTTCATTGATGAGGCTTTTTTTGCATATAATTCAAGCATATAATTCAACAACCATATAGCAATAGGTCACAACCCAACTTAGCCAGAGACGATTTGCACTCTGAGCAATCTAAAAAGCCTTGTTTGAAAAAACATCTAGGTCTTCTACATTAACTAGCAATAAATCCAGCAACAAATCTAGCAATAAATGTGATCTGAGCTTCATACAACAAGCGTAGCCAAACAATGTGATTTAGCTTATAATACACAAACGCATGCACACAATTATAATTCTTATGTCTTCATTGTACAGACTCAATAAACATTCGCAGTACTGGTGGGAAAAGTTAACCCTTGGACTGAACAACTGGTTGAATCTCCTCTGATTGCAATAACCTCAACCCAGTGCTTTAAATGCAGCTGTGGGTAAGAACTGCACAAAGCTTAGAAGCAATTCTGGACTGGTCTTCCCTGTTTCAGCTCAGCAATATTCTTAGGATGTCTGGTGTGAACGGCTCTCTAGAGGTCACTCTAGAGGCATCTCGATCTGGGCTTGGAAGAGGCTACTTCAATATGTGATTTTTCTTTTTTTGAAGCCATTCTGGATTTACTTTAGGGTTATTGTCCTGCTGCATCACCCAACTTCTACTGAGCTTCAGATGGCAGACAGCCACACTGACATTATCCTGTAGGCTTCTTTTATATATTTGAGAATTTTCAACCCATTTCCAGAAAAGTGGGGATATTTTCCAAAAAAGGACCAAAAACAAAAAGTTGTGCTGTGTTAATTCACATAAACCTTTATATAACTGACAAAGGTACAACCCCGATTCCAAAATAGCCGGCACACTTTGTAGAAATTAAAACAGAATGCAATGATTTGCACATATAAAAACCGTATTTCTTTGATGGCAGCTATTTGAAAGCAGCAATTCATGTGCTGCATGAAGTTCTCTGTTGAGGCATAGTTTCTGAGTGTTTACATGCTAGTAGCCTTTACATGATTACAAGTGCCATGCTAATGTTGGCTTGCAGGAGTATATGTAATTGTGCTTGAAGGTTTGGAGCCCTTTAGAATATTCTATATTTCTGCTTAAAAATGACGTCAAACATCATCAGATTTTCATAAAACCCTAAAAGTAGAAACAACCTCATTAAACAGATATTATACTTTGTCATTTATTTACAGAAATCTTTTTTTACTTCAATTACTATATACTTACTACTTTTACTGGTTCTTACTTGACAGTCACATGTATTCCTTCTTATCACACTGTTAAGCCCTTTCAGTTGCATTTTAAGTGTATGAAAGGTGCAGTATAAATGATGTTTATTATTATTGCAGATCTGTGAATGGCAAAAATATGTGAACCTATTAAATTAGCATTTAACTTGAAGGTGAAATTAGAGTCAGACACCTGACATTGTCACAAAGCAGCTTTACTGAATCCAGGTCTGACCTGAAGGTCTAATGAACTTGGACCTGGACAAAGGGGTTGCTTGGACAAGAACACTTAGAAAGAGCAAATGCTGACATGGAATCAACAGCATGGAGCTATGATGGAAATTGAAAATATGCAAAAAACAATAATATTTCTTACTGAAATGGAGAGGGCTTCTTTCTTGTGGTTAAAAGCCATCGTTCCTGTGTATCCTCTCTGGGACAACATGGAATCAAAATAGTATTTACAACGCACAGACAGATACCTGCAACAAAAAAAAAAAAAAAAGAAATGATTTCTTGGATCTGAAACTGGAAGGAAAATCGATTCTGCCTTCCAACTCCATACATTTCGTCCACTGTTATACTGGACATGAGTATTATTTGAGTAATCGGACATTTGAATGACATGTGTCTCCACAATGTATCCCCAGCCCATTACGCTTAACTGGTTGTCAGTGTATCACTTGCTTAAAATCACATTTTGGGATCAGACCCTTTTCTACAGTCTGTAGTGTGTAAACCAATGGAAGTTGGTGCAAGATTATATTTGGGTGATCAATGCATCAATGCAATTTTATAAGCATTTATAAAAAAATACAGGTAAAAATAGCATAAAAAAAGCTTACCTTCTCATTTCAGTGTAGACATTATGCCGCGTGTTTATAATCTTGCTTAGTAGATGGATGAAGCGGTTGAGACTCTTGACCTGCTGGGCAATACTGTTATAGTTCTCAAAGGCCTCCTGGTACTGCCTGGTGGTATAATTGGCAAAATGCCATTACAGTCAATATTGTAATTTTAAAAAGTTCATCATTTGAATACATGCTCTGAAAATGTCCAATGAATGAACATTTCAAGGAGTAAAAACAGAAAGCACAAGGAGTACCAAACAAATTTGAATTTCTCAGTTGCCTCTTTACTATAGGACTGGTTCCACTGTGCTCGGAACAATTTCAATCTTGCTTCCCTACCTAATTTTCTCTTTTGCTTACTATCACTTTTTGAGAAAAAAATGACGTAAACTACTGGGTTTTATTAGAATTTTTTTAACGCTTTTCGTTTGCTTAAACTTAAGTTCATGAATTTTAGCTTACCACCTTTTCTACTTTCTTAATTAACTGCATAAATGAATGGATGAATGAATAAACAAGAATCATGTGAATCATGTGAGATGAACAGACGACCTGCCTGAATATGAGAGAGACACAAATGAGTACTTGCTCAATTATGACTAAATATAGACTAATGCTGCATTCTAGATATGGTAAAGAGAAATAAGAGCTGTTACAACCCATTCAAAGGTCAGGCCATAACAGAAAATGAGAGTGGGCTCTCTCCCCAGAACTGACACCAAACCCAACATCGGACGCAACTTCAGGATAAACCAGTTGAGATTTGTATAAAATCTCAGCAAGAAGGTAGGCTTAAGTGTAGGTAAGACATCCGTTCAGGGATGAGCCCATGGCAAATAAAATAAACAAAACAATTATTAGACAGAACTAACTAAACCTGGAAAAAAAGCACAGGGGCTACCCTAGCGCCCTAAACAAAACTAGTGGCAAAAACGAATCCACTACTTTTCCCCACAACATCCCACAAGCATCCAATATTTCCATATGTCCAACTTGTAAACCTTTATCCCTGGCAACCACCAAATTAGCTCAATCAACCAAGTTAACAAAATGCAATGTCAACTTCTGTAAAAGGCAATTAAAAGGTCATTTGTTACTAAGAAATGCTTCCTGACATTGAGATAGCAACACTTAAAGGGCATCATTGGGCCTGGGTATGCTTTATAAATTGCCTTTATTTTACGTCTATACTATCTGTGCAAATAAAAATCCTGAACTGGACATTGTATCAAGTACTAAGTATTAAAGACAGATCAGATCAACAAACAAAAAACTAAACCCTATTCCTGATACTATTTGGAAAAGTTAATTAATATTTCTCTGTGATAACCTTACATACACAACTAGCACATACTGCTTATACTAGGTATAATATAAATTGTTTGGGTTCTCTGTGAAACAGAAAACAGTACCCCGGAAGCAATATGCGCTTGTGTTTCAAGCCAATCTTAACCTCAAGTGTAAATAAAGTAAAAAATAAAGTCTATGAAACTTAAAATATATCTTGTTTTATTTTTTTATGTAGCTGTTTTAGTCTGTAGTCTATTGTCTCATTCCATCGTTCTCAACCTTTTCAACATTATGGCCCAACAATTTATAACAGTGTGTTGTCAAGGCCCATTATGCTTTCGCTAAAAGTACTCCACTGGTTTTCCAGTGAGTTTGGGGTCGCTTGGTTTTGACTGGTTTAGGGGTTGAAAGGGTTATTGCACACTCCACACTGGGATTTCGATGCTCGGATCATCTCCTCTGGGAAACTCATATTTCTGGGTTATATTTTCACGAATTTTTTAACTACATTTACCACAGTATTGACCTTCCCTTAGCACTCCAGAAACTTCGCTATGTTCACCATCACATGTACGCATCGGTTACGCTCAAATTTCTTTTTATTTTTATCTTTTTACTATTTGCACTTTTAAGTCATATATTTTATTTGTTTTTAGAAATTTGCCATTTATACTACATTTACTACCGAGATTAAGCATGGTGCTGACGAGCCTGTATGGACCAAATACCTTCTCAATATTAAATTCGAGGCACACATGATGGCATTCACTGCCCATCAGCGGGCTCCGGCCCAGTTGTTGAGAAACCCGGGTCTAATTTCATATATTATGCATCCCAAGCCTCTAACGAGGCACATTGAGATCTCTGTTGAATAGGCATAAGAAATGTAATGTGATTCAGAATGAGTTGACTGATGTAACTGATGTGCTGCCATCGCAACATTTATTATTCAAAGAAAGCAGAAGCGAAAGCCAAAAGCCAAAGCTATACAATTACTGATTTACAGCAAATGCTTAAAGCTTAAATGTTTAAAGTGCAAATATAATGTTGATGTACAAACCTGATTATGGTGTCTCTGTCGCCATGTTGGTTTTGCTGTGCACTAACTTTATGTTTCAAATGGCTGATTTCATTATCAAGACTTTTAGCTGTTCTTCTTACGTCTAAACGCTGTGGGCAGATTTCCGAAGCCTTCATTACGTAAGACTGTGGGACAAAAAAATTTAAAAAATCAGAGCAGATTTAAAATAAGTGAGTTCATCTAAAAATTACACACACCTACCAGTTAATTAGACACACTTTTTTTGTTCCTTATCTGCTGTTTAAGCAAGCAAATCTACCATATGTATTGTACCATATGTACATCTACCTTCTAACCTTTCCATCTATGGAAAGTGATTACCATGACCAATGTTGCTGTTCAAATATTAGTTGCAGACCGTTCTCAGTGCAGCAGTGACACCATCAAGTGCATCAAGTACAACAGAAATAAGCATTGCACTTTAGTGGGCCGTGGTGGCCTAGTAGTTAGGACACTGCCTTTGAGACCTGGGGTGTGAGGTTCGAGTCCTGGCCCTGGCACTACTGAGGTACCCTTGAGCAAGGTACTGTCCAACTACACTGCTCCCCGGGCGCTGTTGGTAGCTGCTCGCTGCTCCACGTGTGCACGTGTGATGGGTTAAATGCAGAGGTTGCATTTCGTTGTGGTCCTTAAGTGTGTTCACAATGACAAATAGTCACTTTCACTTCACTAGTGCAACAGAACCAACAAAACACTAAAGAGAAAAACAGATGCAAGGACATCTGTTTTGATGATTCAGAATGATAGCAGATTCAACACATAAGAGCTGGAGACAATGGTAACCTTCTTTTAGAAACTGATTCCAAAACCTTATTACTAGATGACCTTCTCGAAAGTAACCAAGTAAAGTGCCTACTGACAAAAGATGTTTGCTGTTTAGTAGTTCCATCTGGATAGGGTTTGTTTGTGTGACTTGTGCACAGGCTTGTAATGGATCAAATTATGACATGACCTTCTAATAGTTATATGAGGATGTAAATATTTTAGCCTATATTATGTCATGTCAATTCAAGATTGTTTATATTGCGCTTTTTACAATTGACATTGCCACAAAGCAACTTTACATAATCCAGGTTTGAGCCCGCCACAAACTCCCTAAGCTGTAGGAAGAAACCTCGGGAGGAACCAAGGCTCAGAAGGGGGAACCAATTCAATTTTTGTCCCAGTTCACATTGAAGGGTAAAATATTACTACATATATTACTTGCCCCCTTAGTGTACTTTAGTGAAGTTTTCCCTCATTACGAACCTCCACATTCTCTTAGATCACAAGGTGTTGGCTATTTAAGTTCCCAGAATCCTGAAAAATACAGCAAGAGGAATACACAGTCTGCGTTTTCAAGACTAGCTGAAAACTTACTTGTTTAGCCAGGTGTTTGGTAATTAATTTGCCCTTTCAGCTAGCTTGTACTGCTGACTAGATCATTCAATACACTAGGACAAAAGGAACTGCTGTCCTTTCAACCTGATCTACTATCATTATAGTTCCAGCCAGCTTGTACTAGATTTTTCATCAATGGGGCCTCCTGGTCATCTATCTTCAGTTTAACCACCTCTACGTGCTTCAGATGCTACCCACTCCCTAGCCCTAAAGTTACAGACTTTAAATAATGCCACCTTAATAAACTCTTTCTTCTTTCTATTATTTATTTTATTGCTATCTGGAGTGTTGGTTCCTCCCAAGGTTTCTTTCTCTAGTTTAGAGATTTTGTTTGAATATGGCAGCAAAACAGATTTAAGCTAGTTAATTCTGTACAGAGGTAGCCAAAATGACCTTGAATGATCTTCAACCTTCTAGAGGCCTCTGAAAAAGCTGATTGACATTCAGAAAGAAAGAATGGCATTCAAAAGCGATACAGAAAACTTTTTAATATCTTTCACAATATTAAAAACAAAATATGTGCTTTTAATTAATTTCATAGTCAAGCTTAAGTAAAGGGTCAGGTAAATAGACTTTGCAAATGCATTTCACTAATTAATATTTCTATATGACCAGTCTTCATGATATAAGAAGTAAAACTTAATGTATTCCCACAGCAACATCTGTGAATTTTCACAGTAATCTGACAGACTGGAAACAGACTGCGCCAAAAATGTAAGTATGTAAATGTCATACCTTCAATTCCTGTTCTTTCTTCTCCAAAACCACCTTCTGATCTTGAATGTTGTTGATATGGGCTTTACGCTTCTCTTCATAATGTTTCTTATGATGCTTACTCTTTTCTACCTCTTGGTCACTTTTACTCAGCTCCTCCTGCACAGATTAAAAAAAAATCCAACAGATAAACTGACAAAGAAAACGTGTCCACTAACATGATACAGTCTTGTGAAGAGGGACAGTTCTAATCACCTAATGTTGCTTAAAGTATTCAAATAATGAAAAACAAGAGTAAACTAAGAGTTGGTAAATTATGTATACACTGTAAAAGTCTTAATATGTACCATTTACTCTCCATTTGCTCTATTTATGGTACATAAATAGAAACGAAATTGTTGGGCATTTTGAATTAATTTTGGGATATCACAATGGAGCAACACATTTACATGCTACATTACATACCTGTTCAGCCTACTGAAGTAGATCCTCCCATTCACAGTAGTTAGAAAAGTGTTTCAGCCCAGTGATTATTTTGAATGAGGTACAGTACAGGGCAGCCAAACAAACAGTGGTAATTTACATAGATCTCTTATAATGCATATTAAGTTATATGTATTTAATGCATTTAAATCAGAAGACTGCCCTATGCAGGAAAGGGTTTTGAAAGAGATTCAAGAGTTTGTCATGTGCATAGAACAAGCAGTTACACTGTCCAATGAAATTCTTACTTCATTAGTCCTCCATTGCCAAAATTTAAACATTAAAACTATTAAAAAATTAAAACTATAAATTTTTTTTATGGTTTTCAGTTATTTTGAAAAAGCATGCTTTGCAATGTTATCCTACACCCAATGCATTAAGTTACATTTTTTGAACAGTCTGATATCTGGGTATAAATGTGCTTCTGTGGTTTGATGGCCATTCTCTTTTGCCAAACTGTGTAATTGCATTTACTAGAAGATAACTAACCTTAATTGGTTCTGCCTCTTCAGCCACACTGCTAATGGTTTCTCTGTGCTGACGGTAGAGAAGTTCCACTTCATCACATGTCTTTTTCATGGTGAGCATCTGCTGCCGCTCTGTCTCATACTCCTCATGACATACAGCTAACCTGCTACTCAGCTCCTCTAATTCATCTTCCTAGAAACAGAGAAATCACAAATAGAGCCCAAATCTAGACAGTCTTGCTTTGCAGGTATAGGGAGTGAATTAATACAATGATGTACTGTATCAATGTTCAAATCTGGGTGGTACAGTAGTGGGACGTGATCAACATAAGGATGTGATCATTTATCAATAGTAATCAATTAGGGGCGTAAAATCACTTAACAGAAAACATTTTTTGTCTCTTTCTGTTCAACAAACACATGATGTGAAGTTTAATATAAGTACATAATAAGTGGTACTGTGCAAGTCAACTGTAGTTATTGTGAAAGCATGAGTGCAAAAAGTATTAACATATACAATCAACATGTACAAAATTTCAGTGTGCTGCAATAAGATTATTGTTTGTGAACCACTACATCTCATTTTACTGCAGTGTGCTCAATATCATTCAATCTGGAATTACAGCAGGCGCATACCCCTTTCTACAAAGCTGCACAATCATCCTTACTTGCAGAGTTCCTTTAGTAATTTACATTGTAAATTATATGAGCTACAAAACATTTTCCAAATGCTTATGTTGCATTTAAAATATGTTGTCATGTTAAGACAACACATTATACTTCCTTTAAAGTATATTCTACATAATGTGTGCAGTAAGGTTGTTTTCTTTGAGACAGCAGTCAGAAGTCCATCCATCCATCCATTTTCTAAACCGCTTCTTCCGTTTCCGGGTCGCGGGGAAGCTGGAGCCAATCCTAGCTGACTACGGGCCTAGGAGGCCAACCCATTGCAGGGCAACACAGAGATGGACAATCATTCACACGCATTCAAACCTATGGGCAATTTAGCCTACTGCAAGCCTTTGGACTGTGGGAGGAAACCGAGGCACCCGGAGGAAACCCACGCAAACACAGGGATAGCTTGCAAACGCCACACAGAAAGGCACCCGTGGCCAACCTGGGGATCCAACTCAGGACCTTCTCACTGTGAGGCGACAGCGCTAACCACTACACCACAGTGCTGCCCTACAGTCAGAAGTCATTAAAATAAAAAGTCAGTTCTCAATTCTTGAAACCTAACTCCTAAACTATCTGTCAACAAGCATTCCTGAACAAATATAATGCAACACTCAACACTTAAAAGATGGTAACAATCATATGTAATTAAAGTACGCAGGTAAAACAGCCTGTTTCATTCTAAGGCCAAATCATAGGGTTGTAAATGTACCTTTACAAGCACTTCTAAACATCTTTCTATGTGATCAGTGTCTCATACCTTGTATGTAGACATCAGGTAACGTTTAATCTTATAAAAGGAATAAATGAATTCTATAGCACCTATAAAAATATTACCAGCATCAGAAACATGGTTTGTTCAATTTGGTAAAGTGAATCAAGCTTCCCATCAAAACGCCAGTATGCCAGTAACAATTAATTTACATGAAAAAATGCCTCTGTACATTTCATCCAGCTTAGGTCAGGAGACTTTACAACTCTTAAGGCAGTCTGAGTCCTTGTTCTTCAAGTTCAAGTCTGACTTGAGTCCATATATTTACTTAAAGACACCCATAAGCAATTTAGACTTAACCCTGAGATAAAAACAGAAGCAGTCTTATCACAGATAGGATCTGAAACTATAACCATGGAAATTACATTAAAAAACTCCACTGCTGAATCGTGCCTTCAGGCTTTTTCCTCATGTTTAATCAGGGCCATTTTACAAGCCACTGCCTCCATTGGCTAAGGTTACTCAGAGCTGTAAACATGAGTCAGTATGCTTCCAGTCATGTCTGTCTGTCATAATACAAATGAAAGTGAACAGACGTTCAAAGGAAAAAAATATAGAAGGCCAATGTATAGAACTATTTTCTATCAGTATTTACATGATAAATGAATATTACTATCACAAGGAAAGCATTTAGAAATGCAAAAATTGAAAGTGAAACTGAATGTGCAATAGTACCAGTGGCTTCAGGTCCTCGGACTGGGGTTCTTCCACATTACGCAAGTCATTCAACTCCAACTGAAGCTTCCGGCATTGATCCTGGTGATGAAGGTGAATTTGCAAGCCACCACCACAAAAACAGATAGGTTTTATTTTAACCCAGACATCTGAGGTTCCATTTGTGCATTTGATGCTATTTTTAGCTTACTCCAGATGATCAGCCAAAACATGCCTTGTGTTAAAATTTCACATTTCTCGTTTAATGCT
Source organism: Arnoldichthys spilopterus (assembly GCA_037974385.1). Taxonomy (NCBI): domain Eukaryota; kingdom Metazoa; phylum Chordata; class Actinopteri; order Characiformes; family Lepidarchidae; genus Arnoldichthys; species Arnoldichthys spilopterus. The sequence continues at coordinate 1,723 of JBBPDA010156341.1, read as the reverse complement.
TTATTTCTAACAAACAAAAAAAGTCAAAAGTCACCTAAATCTTTGAGATAAATACATGGCTAAAACTTCACAACCCACTTAAACTACATCCAATTTATTATGCTGCACAGGTTCATCAGTTTAATTCAGAATGAATGACTTGGGGCAAAATCTTTATATCCCCTGGGACATAAGCATAGTAGATTACACTCCATTTCTGATGTTTTTAATTTATAAACATATATATTATTTGTGAAAACTTAAGATTTAGTAGAACAGTAGAAATATCAGAAATCGCAAGCGTTAACTATAGCAACCATATGTAAAATTCAGTACTATTTTGGCCCGATCAGTAAACTGGATTTCCCAAAGTTTTAGTTACACTGTGTATAGCTGTCAGTAAATAACACTGTCCAGAAAATACTCAAAATCCACACAACCTTAATGAAGGACTGGATGTATTTTCAGCAGGTTATTTTGGGACACTGGTAATCAGTGACTATCTTTTTAGAATTGTTAGACCTCTTGCCCTAAACGAAAGAGTTTTGTGTCTTAGCTGATCAATTTCATGAAGGCTCAATACATAGATTAGACTTTTTTCAAAATTACTAGGTTAAGTTTGTAAAATATACAGGGATTCCTAACTGAAAGCTTACATTATTCCATGAATTTTCTTTAATCAAACTTCAGTGTCAGAACTATTAATAGTAAATAACCATAGTCGTCTTTTAAACTAAACTGAACACTAACCAAAAACCCTACTGTTGTGTACAATGGTATCTGAGAGCTTTTTATACTCACACAGAAACCAAGGAAGTAGCAGCTAACTGTAAACCTCAAACTCAGAGCCTCAGTGTGTGGTTATGACCGCACTGAGGTGGGATGTAGCAAATTTCCAGTTCCCAGCTGTAAAAACATTATTTAAATGGAAGTACTACAAGGCTTAGGAGTATGTAATAAAAGATCACCTTGACCCTTCTGCGATCATCATGGGCTCTTTTCAATAGAGCTTCATTCTGACGAATGTGGTCAGTGACTTCGTGAATCTGTTGTTTGAAATCCTTCAAATGAGCATCTTGGGCGGTCAAGGCTGCTTGTAAATGCCTAAACAGAGAGAAATGCAAAATGTACAAATTTATGAAGGACACACCAGTGATACACTTGTGACAGTTAAGTTCAGTTTTATAAATTATATGTATATAAACGCTGAGTCAACAGTACAATGTGCTGGACGAAAAAGAAAAAAAACAGTAATAAAAAGTTTTTTGTGCACACGAGAGGGAAGGAATGTATATGAATGAGCATGTTAGAGTCTAAATGCACTTGTCCATAATGTGAGGTATAATAAATTCTGTAAAGTGCCATATATAGAATAGAACTTTATATTTATTTCACTTGTTACAGCAGCTGAAAGATAAAAATATATACACATATACATACACACTATTTATATATACAGTGGAGGAAGAATTTGATCCCTCGCTGATTTTGTAAGTTTGTCCAATGACAAAGAAATTAAAAATTTCAAAACAGTATAATTGTAATGGTAGGTTTATTTTAACAGTGACAGATAACACATCAAAAGGAAAATTGAAAAAATAACTTTAAATAAAAGATAGAAACTGATTTGCATTTCAATGAGTGAAATAAGTATTTGAACCCCTACCACCATTAAGAGTTCTGGCTCCCACAGAGTGGTTAGACACTCCTACTCAATTAGTCACCCTCATTAAAGACACCCGTC
>JBBPDA010156321.1:0-18993 GCA_037974385.1 Arnoldichthys spilopterus | reverse complement strand
ATCTATCTATCTATCTATCTATCTATCTATCTATCTATCTATCTATCTATCTATCTATCTATCTATCTATCTACCTGGAAACTAGTTATGTGTTATTGATACTGATGTTTGCGAGAATAAAAAATATGTTAAGTAGTTTATTCTCTCATAAAAATCCTGATTTAACCCCCCAAAAGGCCAAAAGTTGGCCTTGCATACACTTTCCCTGCAATTCTGCTGGAAAAGCCCAGTGTCATGTCTGTTGTAAAAAAATAAGCTTACACAGCTCTAGCAGCTTCACAAGCAAACTTTTCATTTCCCTGAGTTGTTTTAAAGGCATTTTGTGGGGCAGCAAAGACATAATTTTGTTGACATTTACCTGTATGTGGTTCTTTGCTGGCTGTGCAGGTTGTGTTTGAATCACATGCATCAGGCTCTGATTCATGGACCTCAGCAGATTTCTGCTTAGGTTCTTCACTGTGGCTGAATTCTTCATGAGGAAAAATGTGATCACCTGTTATTGTTTCTACTCTTTCACTTTCCATTTCTTGCTCTCTGTCGCTCTCTTTGCCATTCTCCTCCCTGGGTTGGGGACTTCCTCTGCTCTTTAACCTCTCAGCTGGCTTTCCTTTATAAACCAAAGTGGTACCAGTGCTAGTTTTTGTGTCAGCACCAACACTTTGTGCTTTAATTTTAGTCACAGCTGCTGAGGGTTGCCTCAGATCTATACTACCTTCTTCAGAATCTGCAGTGCTTTTTATATTAAACACTACTAGTTGTCGGGGATCTTCCTCCTTGATTTGGCCTTTGAACCCTGTGATGACAGACCCATTGCTGCTCCCTGGCCCTGGTGATGTGATGTTCTCCATGTTATCAGTTTTTGGTTCTCCTGCAGATGTGATTGATTCTGATTCTGTTGGACTGAGGATGACTGTCTCCATCTGATTCCTCTTGCTGCTGACTTCAGCTCCATCAAACTCTAAGCCGATAGAGGGCATTGTGAGAGAGAAAAACAGTATCTTTTTGCTACAAATTTATGATCCGTCATAGTTACTGTTTGCCAAAATTAAATTTTTTTGTATCTGAAGTCAAATAAAATTATCTGAAATCATTAGGCCTCTATAAAACTCTTCACACACCAGAATCAGCAGGTTGAAAGTAAATGACAAACCTTTAGGGCTCAGGTGGCTGGTACTGACTACATGCGGCCCTGCAGCACTTGTCTGCGCTGTCTCGTCCATTAGCACTTCACTCCATCTTTCCACCACTGAATCCTTCTAAATAAATCAAATTGGGATAAATCATTCACTGAGTATCTGGTGCCTCAGAACTGTACATTTTCCATATTAATACTCATACACTATGTGTTCAAAATATAGTCATGGTGGTCTTTATGTATATTATACAAATAATATAAATATTGTTATACAAAAGCAGCATGTGCACAACCGAACTTTGCTAACTTTGTTAGCTATTGGTGAACTTTAAAGTAGGTGAATTCCCAAACTGGAAGGGATATTTTAGGACATATTATTCCTTTAGGCCACTAATCTGAGTACAGCACTGTCCCTGCACCTGAATACAGATGAAATCTTCACAGTGGTTCTCAGCACTCGAAGAGCCAAAGATCATTGAGGTCATCTGCTGCATGATGCCCTATTAGAAAATGTTTAGAGCAAATTCAGAAGAAAAATGAACAAACATTCAGTGTACAAGAACTGTTATTCCTAAAACACACAATTGATCAACAAATGTAACTGAGACAATATAAATAATTTAACAGTGAGTTTTAAAGGAGCAGTTTAGAGTTTCATTTATGCTCCTCTCTCTGCTTGTGCATGATTGTAATCATAATAATTAGACTGCAAAACCACACTGCCAGCAGAACTACAAAATATGCTGAAAGTAAACAGAGTACATGTTCTGTATAGCTTTAAAACATTGTACATATCATGAACTTAACAGTTGAAAAACACAGTCAAATCATCTTGATCAACTGTTCTGTCTACTTATACAGACATCTTGGGAAAAACTTCACCATAGTTTTGGACATACTGAACTGCTTTAATGCATATTTTACTATTAGTCGTTGAGTTTTTAATTGTTGTTTCAGGTTAGCATGGGCATAGGTTAGCATCATGTTCAGACATAATGATGCCCCAACTTGGATAAAATGTGCAAAGTATTACTGGTTTCAGACAAGTACAAATTGCCAGACTCTACCATATAAAACAAAATAACCTCTGTTGTTAGGCAATGATTATTTCGGTATTCCCTTTTGGAAATCTATCTGGTATTGTGTGTAGGTAAGGAGTTGATGGGCTAAGAAATGAGTGGATAGGTTGTACAGGTTATTGATTCTTGAAAGTTGCATGATCTCTCTGTTTAATACAGAATCATTGACATTATTAGGGCATTTTTGTTACTTATTTCCTTTTTTCTCTCAAATTGCTTTGATGCTTAATTTTGGTTTACCTTTGCTTTGCTATGACTAACCCTATGCTTTATGTCTCCTATTATTTGATGATTCTACCCCTCACCCCTGTGCTACCCACCAGCTGGGCTGTAGCCTGGGATGTTTGAAGTCTGCCAGATGCCAAAGATGTTGTCACCTTGTCCTTGTTAGAGGATGCGGCTGCTGCTCCTATTGCATCAGAGAACACTGGAACTTCTGTTGCAGGCTTACCAGCTCCTTGTCAAGTGACAATCTCTATGCTCACCCAAGTTCCCCTAACCAGTCAAGGCCTCTAAGCCTGTTCCAGTACCTCATGCCACACCGACTCCAATTTAAAGTCCTGTTCTGCTTTCTGGTTTGTATTCTGCTATTGTCTCCAGTTCAAGTCAAATCAGCATCCTCATAATTTTTGTTTTATATGTATGTGTGATTTACCTGTGGGTTTTTATTTGATTATTTTCTCCCAGAAATATATCCAAAAAATATATATCAAATATACAGACATAATTTCCAGAAATATTGGGATTCATTCCAAAATGCAACAAAACCCAAAATCTGTTATATGTTAAATCAAACTTTATTTAACTGACAAAAGTACACAGGAAGGATTTTCAGGTTTTACTGTTGCTGCATCAAGAACTTGAAACTGTATTATGCAAGGAGGAAGCCAAACATCAACTCTATGCAGAAACGCTGGCAAGTTCTGTGGGCCTGAGCTAATCTCAGATAGTTCAGTGGGCAGTGGTGGCCTAGTGGTTAGGGCGTTGCCTTTAAAACCTGAAGGTTGCAGGTTTGAGTCCTGGCCCGGGCACCTCTAAGGTAACCTTGAGCAACTGCTTCCCACTACACTGCTCAATGGCGCTGTTGATAGCTGCCCGCTGCTGCACGTGTGATGGGTTAAATGCAGAGGTTGCATTTTGTTGTGGCAAAATGACAGTCACTTTCCCTGAAAGACTATGGAACTGTGTGCTGTGGTCAGATGAGTGCATGTTTCAGCTTGTTTTCAGAAAAGAAAATGACATGGTTGAGCTGTATATGTGTGAAGGTATATATTATTATGCCCTCAGGCGTATATTAGGATTTTAGAGAGACATATGTTGCCATTAGTGATGCCTCTTCCTGGTACATTCATGCTTATTTTAGCAGGGCAATACCAGACCACATTTTGCATAAGCTACAACAGAGTGGCTTTGTAGACACCAAGTGTGTGCTTGACTGACCAATCAAGATCTCTCATTTTGAAAATCTGTTTTTGTGTTATTTAAGGTAAAGATGATGTAACAAAATGGTAAATATGTCTCTGTTCCAACTTTTGCTGAGTGTGTTGCAGCCATCAAATTCTAAATTTGTGAATATTTACAAAATATAACCAAGTTTGTCAGTTACGGGGTAAGGGAAGCAGGTGTGAGCTAAATAGTTACCCAGCCGTATCTAGAAGCAGACATGGGCTCCTACTCCCCAGCCCTCAGCCTTTAGGGAGTCTGTCTAATGTTAACTGGTGGAGATCTAGGCATACAGCTGGCACGCTTGCTAAGAATTCTATAGGCTTCAACACGAGAGGGAGCGCAAACAATCTGTGCCGTTACCGGCCTGTTTGCAGCCGGTGCGCTCCTCAAAGGGCCAGGGAGAGGGGCCCTATGCCAACCTGTGGCTCCCTACGAAGTTTCCCCAGCAGACGGCCACCTGTGCCTCGCTTGCTACCTCTCTGCTGGGGTAAACAGGAAAGGGAGAGGAAAGGGAGACCCTGAGTTAAAACCCAGAACCTTTACTGAAGTACCGGCTTGAGTCCGGTGTGGCAAAACCAGGCAGCCACACCTGCCTAACAGGGACAAGGATCCGGCTCCACTGCCCGGTCAGACAACCATGCCTATAAGGGCTTTGGCCCAGGTGAAACACATAAGCATGATTGTTGTAACCATGGCGACATGCCCTCAACCGCCCCGACCGGCCCGTCTGGGCGCTAACCCTTGCACTCCATAAGCCCTAAGCCCTGTGATCAGTGTTTACATTTCACACTCAGTCTAAAGATCCACTTCTGCTAGATTTTGAATGTGGGGAGACTTGTTTACTGAGCACTGAGACTTGTTTTCTAATTAAAAAGCCAATGTAAAGCTCAGATTTAATTTCTGCATTTGAGTTAAGCACCAGAATCAAACAAAGAAAAACAAACAGACAAACAAGCAATGCTAAAAGTGACAGAGCACTTGTCAAATTTAGTCAGTCTGGTAATGCGCTTTCAATTTGGGTGGTCAACAGTCTGCAATAGGACACTTTTTATGAGAGTGTGACATGCCTGAGTGACCAAAACAACCAAAAACCTTTAATTAGACTACATTTAGAGTCAATTTAGTTCAAAAACTACCACACAACCTTGATTTTTAAAGATTTTAAACAGATAATATATGCATACACAATTTACTTGAACAGGAAGCTATTTTTTAAAGAAATTTTTTTATCTATTAACTATTAACTATCTGACTGGAGAATGTGAAAGCCAAATCTAAGCTAATGCCCTGTCAGGAATTGCTGGAACTAGTTTGGTTCTCCAACAGTAGACATGTGAGAACAATAGGACTATAAGACCACACCCACCAAATGAAAAGTGTAAGTTTAGGCGTGATTTAAGGCACTGTGTTCAGACAGGTTAGAGTTTAAACACACTAACATAAAACACTTCTCCCGGTTCACAATGATGAATCGGGCTGTGGATACTACAGAATGAAACTCTTCTTGCTGACCTGAATAGGACAGTAAATATGCACATTGTACTACAATTCACTGAAAATATGCAAAAGAAAAAAGAGCCACTTACTACACAACACAGCAGTTTTATGAGAGAGCTGGAGCCTTGCATGGCAACACAGAAGCGTCAGGACAAAATGTGGTTTAAATAGTGCTAAAAGGAAACCCTGAATGAAGAAAGAATGCTTCTGAACAGTCCTGCACACTCTCTGGCCATGGCACGAATATCCCACATAAAACACACACTGACCCAACCGTCAAACATCCACTAGAAATAAATCCAATACAGAACACACTCCATTTCTTCACGGAAGCTGATGATTGGCAAACATCCACCCTCTGGTTTCTCAAATGAGAGCTTAGATCAAGGCTTGAAGGTGTTTTGAGTCAGTCCTTATTGCTTTTATGAGCTTCATGTGAAGGGAGAAGTGGGAGGAGAGGCGTTTTTTTTTTTTTTTTAAGTTCAGGAGAAACAGCGTCATCCTGCAGATTTTGACACTGATGTGGGCCAAGATGAAAGAAGCCTTTATGTCTGGGAGTCAAAGGGAAACATATGATAAATACAGCCACTTTTCAGAAAACTGACACACCTGCAACACCAATGTAATCACCATATAGTGCATTTTTCAATTTACGGAAACTTAAACCACTGCATTTCTGCTGGATTGCTGTAATGTGAATGATACACTACAAAGACCAGTGATGACTTACATGAACCTGATTAATCTGTTATTCAATTTCAGAAACATGAACTGGCAAAAAAACATGTTTCTGCACCCTTAATCATCGCTTATCAGCTCAAATAGAAAAGTACAGTGTAAGAAACAAATGCACTGATATATTCAGAGGGTTAAAGTGAGCAGGAACAGTCATTGCAGTTATTCAAGAATGATCCTGAGCAAATATCACACCCACCCTGAGCTCTGCCTGGGATCAGTGGTCTTCATCATAAAATCCAGATTTTTTCCATGAGAATATGGGTCTGTGTGAGTGCACTGTAGCTCTAGTGTGGAATGTGGCGGGGTGGGCACAAGAGTGTCCAAGTTACGGTAAAGAGTGTGCTCCTCTCTGGGTCACAGACAGACACACACACACATACACACAAACTTCACCAAGATGCTTCCACTGAACCCTGATGGGAACTTTCGACACAAATAAAGTTAAACACAGTTTGTGGAACAGTCTAGATTACCTCAGCTTCTAGTTAAACAAGCTATGTAATATTTCCCATTTCAATAAATAACACAGGAAAGGAATCAGACACTTCTTTATGTATGATGAACTGTAAACATTAAAAGAGAAGCCTGCCTTACTTCACAAGATAATGTAAAGTTTACCACAAACCTGACAAATCCAGGCAGCACACATTCCCACACATTAGATCAGTGGTTTTGAAGGAGCGGCAAGGAGTATCTCTACTTAATTCTGTGCCTGCTTAAAAATGTAGATGGTAAACATTACTAAACTCCAGTATACATGAAAGCCATCATAATCAGTCTTCCAGTAGAAAGATACCTGTAATATCACAGCACAGTGCTATGATTCTTTTAAGACAGTAGGTGGTAGCTGTAGAGAAAGTTAGCTAACATGGACAACATTCTGGTGGGGGTGGAGAAAAATGGGTGGTAAGTAGGATATAGTTGCACTATCCATAAAAAATGCCTTTGGCTAAATGTTGCCTTAGATGATAACATAGGTAAAAAGAATCAGACAGCTGCATAGAGACAAATAAAGACATATTTTAACAGTGCTGTAAGCCAGGGATGTTGCACCATGAGTTAAAGTTAAACTAGGCCACACTGACTGTTCTTCTGGTTAATTGCTATTAAGTGACTTTGGATTTAAGAAAATGAAATTATAATTGACCATTTTTGCTTATTAAACCTATTAGTGGCCAAGCACAGAAGGTGCAAGCCATGTACTGTAATTCAAAGATTTTTTTTACATTTATTACACTGTCAGCCATGATAGATAGGTAGGATTTTGCTGAAATTAGGCACAGTTAGAGAGCATTTCAAAATATACAAGTACCATTGGATTGGGGTCAGTCTATTCCTCTTTTTAGTGTCACCAACAGGCCAAATGTCAAGAGACATTTTGCCATTTATCCGAGTGTTGTGATCTTTACTAATAGTGAATTTATTTATGATTTAGTCAGTGTGACTACTTGTCACTGCAAATACATTCAAGCACCACAACGAAATGTGACCTCTGCATTTAATCCATCACATGTGCACAAGTGGAACAGCGGGCAGCTATCAACAGTGCCTGAGGAGCAGTGTAGCAGGACATTACTTTGCTCAGGGAAACCTCAGTGACCTAACCACTAGGCCACAACTACATATATCATATTCATATACAATGTGAATGCACTAAAAGTCCACCATATTGGATTGTTTGAAAAACCCACTTTTGTGAACTAGTCCTAGATCTTTGGTACATATAATCTACATCCTCCCAGTTGGACATTTTGTTGTTCTTCCATATTGTTAATGTTTTTTCAGTGGTTTCCTATGACAGGCAATAACATAGGTGGAAATTTGGTGTCAATCTGGCACCCTTGCAGAACACAGCGATCCAGGCACCAAATTTAGGGTCAAATCATCTTCCTTTTTAATGCCAACAACAGGCCAAATTTCAGAGTACATTTTTGCTTGTAAGAGTTGCGATCCTTTTTTCCTTTAAATCAGAATCTGTTCTTAAGGATGATCTCTGCACATGTAATTTTCAAACAATTCAGCATGAGACCAGATTGTTTGATGTGAAAAACAATCTCCAGGAACCCCTGACTTTGATCACAGAATCAGCGAGTAATTCTTACAGCTGTTGGTAGGAACATGCATATAATATAATAATAACAGGTTACATTTATATAGTGCCTTTCTCAAACCTAAGGATGCTTTAAACATGCACAGGAAAAAAGAACAACCATTTAGGAAGAGAAGGAAGGAGAAGAGGAAAAGTGGTCAAGAGAAGAGAAAAGAGAAAGAGAAAGATTTTTAACTTCAGTTTAAAATTGGGAAAATATGTGCAGTCATGAAGAGATTGTGGAAGAGAGTTCCAGAGTTTGGGGGCAGTAACACTGAATGACCTGCCACCCATAGAAGTAAGGCGGGTATGGGGAGCCTTCAGAAGATTAGTACAAGGTGACCTGAGGGAGTGAGGTGGGGAGTAGGGCACAAGAAGATGGCTGAGATATAGTGGAGCAAGACCATGTAAGGCTTTAAAAGAGAGAAGTAGTATTTTAAATTTAATACAGGTTTAAATAGGGAGTCAGTATAATTGGAAGAGGATGGTAGTGATGTGGGAGGAACTTTACTATGAGTGAAAACTCTGGAAGTAGTGTTTTGGGTAGACTTAAGTGTTTGAAGGGATCTGAGATAAAGACCTGTGAAGAAGGAATTACAGTAATCAAGGTGGAACATGATGAAAGCATGTACAACTGTATGAGCATCAGTATCTGACAGTCTAGCAATTTAAATCATGCAGTTCAATAGATCTTTAGGAGGAGAATCAGAGGAATGGGTGCTAATACATAGCTGGATGTCATCAGCATAGCAGTGGAAATTGATGCCATGACTATGAATAATTTGAACAAGAGCTAGTGTGTAGATAAGGAAAAGAAGGGGTCCCAGAACAGAGCCCTGGGGTACCCCACATGTAACAAAAGATAGAGAGGAATTGTGAGAGCTTAGTGTAATGTATTGTGACCTACAGGTTAAGTAAGTCCTAAACCACTGAAAAGGTATGTCACAGATACCAATAGAGGCAAGACGAGAAATAAGAACAGAATGATTAACAGTGTCAAATGCAGCACTCAAATCGTGTAGTAGAAGAATGGAAAGGGTACCACTATCAGCAGTAGTTCAAAGGTCATTGACAACACACAGTAAAGCTAGTTCAGTGCTGACTAAGTTCGCCAAAGAACATACAAGACCAGGCCTTTTGGAACAATGTAGAGTTGTTTGAACACAGTAACAGTACACACATGTGGTGTAGATCAAAGATAGCTTTTCAGGAGAACTCCAAACCAACTGTGAAGCATGATAATGGAAATCTAATGGTCTGGTGTTGCTTTGCTCTCTCAGGGACTGAGCAGCTTACAGTTATTGATTCAGCTATGAGTTCTGCATCATATCAAAGAGTGCTTGAAGATAATGTAAGCCTATTTGTCCAAAAGCTAAAATTAAACCAGAGCTGAAATGTTCAAGAGTATAATTACCATATGCACACTAGCAAATCTACCAAGAAATACCTTGAAAAAAGAATAGAGGGTTTTTGAACCACATTGACATGTTGTACAGGGTTTGAAAAGTGAGGTAAAAGCCAGAAAACCCTCAAATCATGAAAAAAGTGGGCACAATTATTAGCAAGCCAATGTAAAACTGGTGGACAAATATTAAAAAATGCCTTCAAGAAGTTATTTCTGCTAAAAGGGTAATACTACCCTCTAAGGCCATTTTATCCCCCACAGAATGTTATCTGATGATACTTTGTTGAATAAATTATTTAAAAAGCTACTTTTCCTTGTAGATCTGTTCAAATAGATCTCCTTTAGCACTGTATATATGTATATACACTCTATAAATTCTATAAATATAAAATTGTCTTCATATTCTGTATCATTTCATTTTCATACCGCATTCACTGCTGTGCCACAGAACTGAACTCCTAGACTGGCGTAAAGACTATAGAGCATTCTATAAAGGTTGAAAAATGTATATTTAATTACCAGCACAGACTCAAAACAAATCCTCTGAATCATGTTGCCTGTTTCTGTCACGTATATGGGTTGGTTTGGAAGCAAGTGCAAGATCAGTTTTTAAAATTATGGGTTTTAATGAAACAAACAACAAACACTACGAAATAACCATGAACTGAGATACAAAACAGAAACTTAACTCCAAAGCAGGATGACATGAATGACAACAGTGAAAGAACAGGGACTAGGGAAAACACACAAGACTAAATAGGGAGACAAATGAGGAACACTGGAGACGAGAGACAAGACACAGCTGTGAGGTGGGGCTAGGGCGTTGCTAGATAACAAACACGAGGATAGGAACCAGAACACAACATGGATGAGACATGTTAAATAGCCCTACATAGGCAGTGGTGATGTCAGGGAGGAACTAGGCAGCGACAGCTACGCCAGAGCAGAGCTAGGCAGTGACGACAATGTCAGGGCAGAGCTAGATGGACACAGCAATGACAATGCAGAACTCACAGGTGACAGTGACATGGGGGCAGGACACGGCAGCTTCAGCGCCATAGGGGTGGAGCTCGGCTGCTTTCTTGATGCGGGGGCAGAGCTCTCTGGTGACGTCTTTGATATGGGGGCAGAGCTCCATGGGATGACGTGCAGTGGCGTGGCAGTGGAGCTCCCTGGAGCCACGTGCAGTGGCACAAAGGCTGTGCTCCACGCTGCGGAGGCGGGGCTGGGCGCTGCAGAGGTGGGCCTCTGCACTATGGAGGCGGGGCTCAACAGTTGAGAGCTGCCTGGCTAGGGAGTTTGGGTGCCTCCTCTTCCTCCGGCCTGTGCAGCCTCACCAACTCCAATAACCTCTCCAACCTCCTCTGCTCCTCTCCCTCCAATTTCCTCCAGAAATTAGGAGGTCACAGAGATGAGGTTTCCTTCCGCCGGGTCACCTCCTTGGTCTAGCCATTTTTCTTCCCTCCTTATTCCCAGCGTAAAAAAACTCCTGTCTGTGTGGAGCCATTCCTTGTGGCTTGCAGTATCCTTGCCGACGTCTGTGTGGAAGCCTCCCTTGTGATGCGCACCCACTGTGGCGATGTCTGTGTCGAGACCCCTCACGAACCCGGAAGCTCGGAAGCCGCCACACCGAGAGGCGGAGCTGCCACGACTGGCCTGCTCCCGAATGGAGCAGGGTCGTTGGGCAGAGAGCTGGGGCTAAAGAGTTTGAGAGCTGCCTGGCTGGGGAGTTTGGGTGCCTCCTCTCCCTCTGGCCTGTGCAGCCTCGCCAACTCCAATAACCTCTCCAACCTTCACTGCTCCTCTCCCTCCAATTTCCTCCAGAAATTAGGAGGTCACAGAGATGAGGTTTCCTTCCGCTGGGTCACCTCCTTGGTCTAGCCATTTTTCCACCCTCCTTATCTCCAGCGTGAAAAAACTGTGTTGTTGTGTTAGGCCTGAATTCGGACACTCAGGCCCAAGGTCACTTAAGAACGCTTTGACCGGTCACAAACTGAGATGATTTCAGATTACGTCTTTTCTGTGCCTAATTATCAATCAAGGCCAGACTACTCAGCGCTTTAAGGCCTCTGACGCTGGCTGGAATAGTTTACACACACACATAGTGAAATGGTTCACACACACACACACACACACACACATTGTTGTGGTTTGGTATAAAGTCTTTGCCTGACCATCGTTCAGGAGATTTTTCTAGCTCACTAGCTCTCTCTCTCTCACTCTCTCGCTCACTCTCTCGCTCACTCTCTCGCTCACTCTATCTCTGTTACTTTGCTTTTCTCTGCTTGGGATCCCAAATCTTTGGGGGACCCGGTCTCCAGATAGATATCTCTCTCTCTCTGTTAAATAAAACTTTTAAAATTACTTTACGGTGTAATTCTGACCTCTCCATGAAGACTAGTCGACACTCGCCAACATCAAATGGTGACCCCAACGCGTCGGCTGAGACCACGCACTTCTATTCTATTAAGACCAATTCACTTATAACATTGGCTCCTTGTCGTTTGGCCACTCTTCAACAGAGACGCGTCTTGAATACCGCGGGGCTTAGCACACCCTGTTCAACGGGATTTCGAACGAGTGACCCCGAAAGTTCACTCTTGAGGAGCGAGAACCTAACGTTGTGATTCAACCCCCCTGAGGACCAGGGGGTGGGGCCTAAGTGGAGAGTGCCCCAGAACCGCTAGTACGCGTACGATTGACCCATGCTTCTTAATTTTCTATATTTCATTTCACTCTGTTTCTCGTCTGCTTCTGTGTCAGAAATCAGAGCTAATTTTCACCTTTATTTTCATGTCTGTCTGGAGAAAGAGCCCCTATCGCTTGTTTAGGCTGAAAAAAATAATATTATGAGTGATAAGCGGGAACACTCCATTCTCAGTGACCCTGAGTCTACAGCACACATAAATCGGTCCTGTTGGCTCAGCTTTGCCTGAGAATTACAGAATTGTTATTTTAATTATTTTTAATTATCCTTAATAAATTTGCCCACAACACCTGTTTCTTTCTCTGTGCTCGTTCAAAAATAAAGGACATCAAATTGTCATTTTACTCAATGTTCAGAGCCAAAATAATTGCCTGTTGTTTTCGTTCCATAGCCCAGATAAAGCCTGTTTGGGGCAGAAGGATGTTGTGTTTTTAGGCCGTATTAAGTATTTGTGGACTAAAGTCAGTTATGGGTTTCCTCAATTACAATAGCATTTCTGATTTCTTTGAAATTGTTAAACCACTAATTGATGCCCTTTTAAGGGGGGACATGGTTAGCGAATATTGATTGGTCAGAGGAAATGGATGAAGCCTTTATAACCCTGAAAGTAGTCCAGGCCTGTTTCATCTCAGCCCGAACACTTGAACTGCGCTGAATGAAGTCTAAAGGCCACAGAACTGGTGATGCACCACAACCATGTGTTCATTCATGCTCCACGCAGGTTCCCGAGACTGTTATCTGATGCCTCTATCAGAACCATCTCCTGCCAGCAACGGGCTTGTTGAAAGGGGAATGAGACTGAATGTTATTTCCTCTGGCTCAATCATAACTGGCTGAATTGTGCTGAATTTACTTTTTGCCATAGCTGCAACAATTCCTTATAATATTTATACTGATGGTGCTTGTTGTAATGGTTTAATTCATAACTTTTCCTCCTGTCTCAAATAATTGTGGATAATTAAACACTGGAAGTGCTCACACAGCACAAAAGAAGATGATTTTTCAAATTGTGGACAAATGTCACAAATGCCTAAATGTTTTAAGCAGTCAAAATTTTGTTTATTTAATTAATTTTATTTGTTATTTATTTTATTTATTTTTTATTTATTTATTTTATTAAATTTTTTTAAAATGAATTAATTTGCTTTTTATTTTATTTATGCTATTTATTTTATTTATTTTATTTTATTCTATTTTTGTAAATTAATTAATTAATTAATTAGCTTATTTATTTATTTTATCTATTTATTTATTTATTTTTTACTATTTTTATTTTATTCTATTATTTTTATTTTTTAAATTTATTAGTTAATTATTTATTTTATTTATTTTTCTTTTCTTCCCAGCTCGGATACATAGGTCCTCACTAAACAGCACAACTGATTAAAAACACATGGTGTTGGGCAACTTTTTATTCAGACTGTAAATACAATATTTCCAGGTGTATCACCTGTTGACAAATTAAATCTGATCTCATCTTAATGTCATGCCTTACATTCCAATTGGTGATTAAATTCTCATTATTGTGTTTGTGCCTGTTACCACTTCACCAGTTGTGACACACCATCTTGGGGTAATTTGTACCTGACCATATTTATTTCAATTTTGACCATTTCTCTGGTCTCGCATCAAAATTATTATTTATTATTATTTATTATTATTTATTTAGCATATAGTTATGCTAAGATAACCAACCGCATGATTGCCATCCAGTGTCAGCCAGAGGAGGATGGGTTCCGCTACTGAGTCTTGGTTCCTCCAAAGGTTTCTTCCTGTAGCTCAGGGAGTTTTTCCTTGCCTCCGTTGCCTTGGCTTACTCATTAGGGGCCTGGACCGGATTTGGTAAAGCAGTTTTGTGACAACATCAGTTCTAAAATGCGCTATATACATAAATCTGAATTTAGTTGTTGGATTTGTTAACATTTCCACACTCTAGTACTTATTTGACCTTACAGGTGCTCAAGGCTCCTACTCCGACACTTCGTCATTTAAACTTTGATTAATCATGGCCGCTTTTCGGCCATAAGGGTGGAATTGTTGTGTTAGGCATGAATTCGGACACTCAGGCCCAAGGTCACTTAAGAACTCTTTGACCGGTCACAAACTGAGATGATTTCAGATTATACGTCTTTTCTGTGCCTAATTATCAATCAAGGCCAGACTACTCAACGCTTTAAGGCCTCTGACGTTGGCTGGAATAGTTTACACACTTAGTGAAATGGTTCACACACACACACACACACACACACAGTGTTGTGGTTTGGTATAAAGTCTTTGCCTGACCAT
Organism: Arnoldichthys spilopterus; assembly: GCA_037974385.1. Lineage (NCBI taxonomy): Eukaryota > Metazoa > Chordata > Actinopteri > Characiformes > Lepidarchidae > Arnoldichthys > Arnoldichthys spilopterus. The sequence goes on along the minus strand of JBBPDA010156321.1, from coordinate 4,611 downwards.
CTTTAAGGACTTTTTTCTTGCTCACGCTCACTAGCTCTATCTCTCTCACTCTCTCGCTCACTCTATCTCTGTTACTTTGCTTTTCTTTGCTTGGGATCCCAAATCTTTGGGGGACCCGGTCTCCAGATAGATATCTCTATCTCTGTTAAATAAAACTTTTAAAATTACTTTACGGTGTAATTCTGACCTCTTCTTGAAGACACGTCGACACTCACCAACATCAAGGGGTTTTAATGAAACAAACAACAAACACTACGAAATGACCATGAACTGAGATACCAAACAGAAACTTAACTCCAAGGCAGGATGACATGAATGACGGCTGAACCGACAGGGACTAGGGTAAACACACAAGACAAAATAGGGAGACAAATGAGGAACACCTGAACACCAGATGAGACGAGAGTCGAGACACAGCTGTGAGGCGGGGCTAGGGCGTGGCTAGATAACAAACACAAGGAAGGGAACCACAACACAAAATGGACTAGACATGTTACAGTTCCTGTTATATTTGAAAAAAACAACAACAAAAAGTCAGGAAAGCCTGAGTTGCTTTATTAAACAGCAATAATTATTTTATGGGTTTTAAGTGCAAAATTCAAAACATAATTGCTTCACAGTACAAATGAAAAAAACATTTGGCAATTCTTCTTTTATTCATACACATCCAACACATTATCTTAAACCAATGTACTTTTCTATGCTGCAGGATCAGGTGCAACAGGGACCTGCTCAAATTTTACATTTTACATCGAAGTGGCCTTAAAAGAACATGTACTGAATATGCCCAAGTCACACTGCAAAAACAGACGACAACACATGATCCAGGGAATGTGAATCAATAGTAATTAATTCAGAAGAAAAGTGACCCATAGCTTCTTTTTTCCCTTTTCAACAGAAACCCAATGGACATCATAACCTACAACTGGAGGATTTATTTTAACATGTTCAAAGAATAGCTGTTCTGACCTAGTTTAACCCAGTGCCTACTTCCAAAAGTGCTAAAGATTGACATTAATTAATGTTAAACTAATATCTCACTGTTCCTCCCTTAAGGCATTCTAACACAACATGAAATATGGGGAGGGCAGGGCAGGGTGGGGGTTGCACTTTTGTCCATTTGTTGTAAACTATTATAGGACAAACACTCATATCTTGAAGATATTTCAGTCAGCATACTTCAAGCATTTGACTGAATCTTACTTCCAGCTATTTCCAACTGGCTGACCTATAACCTACAATCCTAACTGACTCGATGTGGGCACCTCCAGAGCATATAACACTCACCATGTCATATAACAGCCACAAACTACATCAAGACCGCAGAAGTCCAGAATTCGGGCAGCTAGGCATCTTCGGCATTATTCTACCACACAACTAACGGAGGTGAAAGGAAAACGTATCTTCATTCCTGTGACACCAGGAAGAGAAATGAGGAAGAATTGAGCAAAACTGAACGTAAGCTGGAGGACGCAGTAAAAATCAGCAGTGTTGCTCTCACTCACCATGCAGGGGTTAAAGTTGATGCACATGAATACTGAAAGATTCAACACTGGTGATTTTGCCATGCATATGAACCATCACACCTCTAACAAACGCTTGGTTTTACATGTATAAAGATGCTGTTATGTGTATAAAGATAGTGTCAGTGTTTGACAAAAGATAGCGCATGTTAAAGACATTTTATCTTATTTACAGGAGAAAATGGCTTGTAGATTTTCAGTACATAAAATAAGTTTAAAGTGTTCTGTTTTATTTTGTTCAAGGGCAGATCCTCGTGCACTGTCCAGCACTTGATTCCCAGCAAGCTAAGTTCAATCGGTAGTTAAAGGGGTATTTTACTGGACCTCTTGGTCATGAGTTGACCTTTCCATGCTCTGCCAACCAATGGGTTTCTTCATAGTTACCCACTCACAACTTCTGTTTCTGTCAAAATATGTAAATGTAAAGTAAAATGTTCATTTCTAATCATGGTAATTTTGTGTGTGTATGAAAGGTCACAATGTTAGGTTGGTTTTGCTTTTCAAGGGTCTCCACTGCACAAAGTCACAGACCTACTGTTACCAGAAAGCTGGACCTGTGTCATTAGTCCAATACCAAAGGTTCCAGTATTATGATCTTTGGTACCTGTTCAAGATTGGTACCAAATCGGCCTATTCTCCTATCTAAGCTGACATAAATTCTACACTAATTTTGATAACATTTGCAGCTTAAACCAATGGCAGTTTAGGACATTTCTCTCTCATTCAGATGACAATAGTCACCAAGCACAATTACATCACCAATAAGAGCAGCAGAATGTAAACTAGTGTTCTGATGTGTCAATATTAATTTCTTAGAATTATTACATTGAAAAAAAGTGGAATAATATATGCTATTTAGGAAGCTAATGCTAAGATAATTTGCATTTAGGGAGTCTCCACAGAACAAATGTTTTGTGTACATATATATTTTGGAGTGCTAGCCTCCAATAGATACATTTAAATGATTAAATTAACATCATACATGTGCAATGTCTAGTGGACTGGTAACATCTTTGGTCAAGGGGAGCCCTACTAACATCCTGGTATTTCACACAAACACAAAATAAAAACCATTTAAATTCATTAACACACTTCACATCTATGGCTTTTTTTGCTTGTTTTTTTGTAATAAACATTTTACTTGTGTGCTACTGTTCTATCATAACACTGAGTGGGTTTTTTAACAGTGTTCTGTAAAGCTTGACCAACAAGCTACAAAGGAACACATTTATGGGTAGAGCATAGAAAGGGCAATTAACCACACTGAACAGAAACTTCTCCCCACAGACCCCACGACATAAAGCAGACGAGCAGTGTAAATACACACCTTGCCCTGTGCATGCTAAATCTGATGGAACATCCCAACGTTTTTTAGAGAAGCTATATCGCCTGAGTGAATCTGATCATCATTGGATTACAAACAGCTTCATGATGGAAATGAGATACTGAGGTTTTTCATGTATCTTTTTTATTTCCTTCTCTGTGTTTGGGGTCTGCAAGAACTGATGAGCTACCAAGCTCAAGATGAGCTTTTTCACATCTGCACATGTTTATATTAACCCATTAATGTCCTCATGAAATTGTATTGTTTCATACATTCTTTGAGGTTGCCTGAGCACAAATCTAAAGGAATGTCTTAGAGTTGAGAAAAAGCTGGTTAAAAGGTTAAATAAAAAAATAGTCAAGTCTAATTTCATGAAATTACGATTTTTAAAACCAGAAAAACCTGATCTGATTAGAAATAAAAGTGATAAATGATATTAATGAATGTAAATCTAAGTTGTAAATATACTGTTTAATCACATTAGATCAATGATCAAGCTCTGCGACATTCTAAATTAAATAGCTGGACATGAATGGGTTAACTGAATTTTTAGACTGCTGGCAACGCTTGTTTGAGAACTTTTTTCTTACTATTAGCAGGACACGTTGTAATACAGTGCAACAGTGTAATAACAGCGAAGAAAAGATCTGAAGCAAGCTGGGAGCTCTAGTTCTCTGCTTTTAGTTTATGGCTGGGCAGTGCAGTGCAGAAATGTTTGACTTTCCTGTCATTCACAGATGCAAACACGCATATACTGAATGCATCATCATTTTGGCTGAGGGTCAAAGTTGAAGTCCAGTCTTGAGCCCAGACCCCAGTGCAGTTTCTTATTTTTATTCAGCTCAGCGCTCATTTTTAGATTTTTTCATCTCTAGCAGCGGTCGTCCTCATCCGTGTCACTCAGCAGCTCGCAGCCTGAAGTGCCTCCTGATGCCTGCGCAAGACGCTTGCGAAAATGCCCATTGGGCACCTGCCAGGTGTGCCGAAGCTGGGGGGCAGAGCTTATAGCATTGCTGCGCCCCAAGCTGGTTGCTATGGCAACCTCAAAGGTCAGCGTCTCCTCAGGGCAGCTGGAGTCCGGGCTGTTGAAGTCCTCGTGCAGTGGCAAGTATGGCTCCGAGATGTAACGCTGTGGTGAGGAGTGACTTATAGCTCCTGGCCCTACCCCACGGGACAGTGGCTCCTCTGCCCATTGAGGCTCCTCCCCCTCTCCTACAGTCTGGGTCCGTGATTGTCCATCCTCTGTGGTTGGATGGGCACGGCACACTAATGGTGAATAGGAGATGTGTGGACGGGGCCGAGAGGGTGTCTGAGGGAGCTGACGGCGCCCCCTGGGGGTAGCAGTGTCTGCATGTAGTGGACTTGTTGAAGATTCATCCTTAAAATCAGAGATAGACCACTGAGATGAAATCAGACAATGTGACAGAAACAAGCAGTTTGTGTATTAACTGTTTGAAATATGTATAATTGTATATTTAATGTGAAATTCTTCTATCAGAATTTCTGCATAATTTAAATATGCAAAGTAAGTCTTTAAGAAGAGCTTCATGTGAGTTATTCACAGTGGCAGTAATAAAAAAACATCTAAAAAGCTTCTTCTTGTTCTTGTTCACTGGTCATTTGCAAAGAAAATACAGGTCCTTCTCAAAAAATTTGCATATTGTGATAAAGTTCATTATTTTCTGGGATGTACTGATAAACATTAGACTTTCATATATTTTAGATCCATTACACACAACTGAAGTACTTTAAGCCTTTTATTGT
>JBBPDA010156311.1:0-18994 GCA_037974385.1 Arnoldichthys spilopterus | reverse complement strand
TTGTGAACACACTCAAGCACCACAACGAAATGTGACCTCTGCATTTAACCCATCACACGTGGAGCAGCCGGCAGCTATCAACAACAGGGGAGCAGTGTAGTGGGACAGTACCTTGCTCAAGGGCACCTCAGTAGTGCCTGGGCCGGAACCTGCGACCTTCAGGTCCCAAAGGCAGTGTCCTAACCACTAGGCCACCACTGTCCACAACATAACATATACAGTGGGGGACAAAAGTCTGAGGCCACTAGTGAAAATCCTTCAATTTTGCATTTTTTCTAATTTAATATAATTTAATTGCAAATTATGGCAGATGCGTAGCTTTGCAGCGTGTAATGTTTTTGCAGTAAAAAATGTAGCTTGTGTGCTTTTTGGGCGCCCCCTGTGAGTGGGATTTCACAACATTTGGTGTGATTCCAAAAAAATGTGCTATCAATGCCAACTGTCGAATTTTGTGAACTTTGAACTTTAAAACCACATGAAGGCCGAAGAAGCCCAAGATTATTGTATTGCCATTGTTCACTGGGTGGCACTAATCAACAAATACGTCTTAACGAAAAGTGTGACACTAACTTTTCATGACAGACCTTTGTTTTGTAGAGCAGACGGACCAGTGGTGCTGAAAGATGGTGTAGGTGGTGACGCCCTGTCTCCACTCTGTTCACACTACACCACTGTCTAATGATTTGGAGCCTTGAGGTTGTGCAGTGTGAACAGTACAGAGATCACACCACTTTGCACTATAAACAGTGCACTATATGACAAATGCTGGGGAATCATTTACCCAAACATTATCACACAATTTGAGTTCAAAGGCCTAAACAAACCGGTGTCACAAATGTGCACAAATTTAAACAGTGACCTTAAAAAAGTTCAGAATCTTAATATTTCTATTTCTATAATTCATTATTTCATTTATTTCCAGATAAAAATTTTCAGTGTGGTTTAATATTATAATATTTGTGTGAAATGTACACTCACTTTGTGCAGAACATGTTGAGCTGGCGCTGCTGGAAGCAACGATGACTGAAATTCAAGTGCTGAAATAAAAGAAAGACAATTTCGCTTCCATTAGAAAACACATAAGCTTAGATAACAGTACGATGCCAACAACTGTACCTTTCTCTCTGACTTCATACTGGCAAAGCGCATTAAAAACAAACCCAAACTGATACGCACTGATGTTTGTACCTCGGACTGATAGCAATCAATGTGTCTTAGACCTCCAGTGTTCATTAGTCTCTAAGTACTAGATGATTAGATTCAAATTCTGAATTCAGACTTGTCCCGCTGCTGAATGGTCAGCAAATAACAATTCGTCACTGTCCAAAAGGATGGCCGCTGCGTTCAAAAGATGTTAAAAATTGCTTTAAAAGTGAATTTCTAAGCATTTAAGGCTTTTATTTCTAAATGTCTTTGATGCATATCCAGTTAGATGCATATAAATCTTTAACTGGTAGTATGCGTACGTGTGCGCGCTCAGTAAGGTTAAATGTGCTCGAGCCACAGGATTCTATGTGTTGAACATACAGGATTCTGATTGAGGATAACCCATAGGTTCTGATCCAGATTAAATGTGCAAGGGGTTTTTATTTGCACCTTGCCTTTTGCACATCTGCCTAGTCCGCACTTCAACACTTTATGTTCTCTTCATTTAAATTCACCTGCACATCCTGTAATCTCTGTAAATGACATCCTACATATATCTCACCTTTGCCAACTTCTTGTTATACCTTTACAAATGCATTACTGTGTATATTGTTAATTGAGTGTATATAGTGTTTATTGTTAGATGTCTTATTTATTATACTCACTCTTTTACTTTAGCTAACTGTCATTATAGTCTTTGGGGTGTTCAGGGATATGTGTCACTACATGTTGTAATAGTATAACTGTGTATGTCACAAATAAACATCTTGAAGATTGAATCTTGGTTCCGATCGAGATTAAAGGCATTTTCACACCCATAGTTCTTTTGCTCTGGACCAAATCAGTTGAGGTTTGTTACAGAACAACACACATTGGATACATGGAAAATAAAAACTAGATCTCCAAACATGACCCATTTATGAAGCAACGGATCACATTTGCATATATGCAAAATCATTGCATGTAAATGTGAGTTGGCCTTTACATTGTATACATATTTATTGAGCAATGGAATTTGTATAATATATGTAATAATATAAAAGTTATGAATTTTTAAAACTATTTTTATTTTACATTTTTTTAAGTTTTATAGAGAAAATGACCATTTCATTGATGACTTGTTCCGAGAGTGTCAATACGTGTAATTGATCCAAAGATGCATCAGCAGTGAACACAGAAACAAGAGATGAGAGAAACTTACTTTCAGTTTGCGTAGTTTCACAGGTGCTTCAGTCTTCCGTATGGTCTAAGCTACACGTCCTGTACATGTCACTGGTGTAGGTGACTGGATCAAAGTGTGAGTTTAGCCCCAACCTGTTGGACTCCTCTGATCATCCCTCCCCCTACTTCAAGCCAGTGAGATCAGAAAGATTCCGCCTACCCAGCTTCCTCTTCTTCCTTAGTAAGAATGAGTAAGTGCCAATAAGTCGGGCAGTGTTTCATGAGTCACGTCACACACGATGCAACAAACAGACAGCTGTTCTAACCATACTCTTATGGAGTGGATGCACCGCTGCCGTTAATATTGTGTAGGTCCTTTTCATGCTCCCATGGGCAGTGGTGACCTGGCGGTTAGGATGCTCTGTTTGGGAACTGAAGACCGCAGGCTTGAGTCCTGGTCTAGGGAGGTTCCCCTGGGCAAGGTACTGTCCCACTACACTGCTCCCTGGGTGCTGTTGATAGCTGCCCGCTGCTGCACGTGTGATGGGTTAAATGCAGAGGTCACATTTTGTTGTGGTGCTTGAGTGTGTTCACAATGACAAATAGTCACTTTCACTTTCAAAACAGCTTTGACCTGTCAAGTCATAGACTCCACAAGACCTCTCTGAAGGTGTGCTGTGGTATCTAGTGCCAAGATATTAGCAGCAGGTCCTTTAACTCTTGTAAGTGAAGTGGGCTCCATGGATCGGACCAGTTTGTCCAGCACGTCCCATAATTGCACAATCAGACTGAAGACCGTGTCAGCACTGTGTACTCTTTGTCACGTTCCTCAAACCATTCCTGAACAATGTCTGCCATGTGGTAGGGAGCACTGTCCTGCAGAAGGAGGTAATTGCCATTGCCATGAAGGGATGTACTTTGTCAGCAACAATGTTTAGGTATGTAGTAGCATTCACACGAATGCCAGGACCCAGGGCAACCCAGCAAACATTGCCCAGAGCATCTCACTGTCCCTGCCAGCTTCCCTTCTTCCTTTCATGTAGGAGCTATTCCCCAGGTAAGCAACACACACAGACACCCACCACTCCATCCATATGATGTAAAAGATCAGACCAGGCCACCTTCTTCCAACGCTTCATGGCCCAGGTCTGTTCACATGCCTATTGTAGGTGCCTTTGGTGGTGGACAGGGGTCAGCACTGCAGCTGCACAGTCCCGTAAACTGCAAGCTGCAATGCATTGTGTTCTTACACCTTTGTATCACAGACACTTTTTTTTCAGAACAAAGCTCATTTTATATAAAAATCTGTTTTTACATTATAAGTCATCAGTAAAAGCAGCCAGACAATTCATAGGTGAATCTTTTGACTCACCCTGGAATTTCCCAGCAGTCATAACACCATCACCTAGATTAAGTAGGTTATGCAATAAACAATGGTTGCTCTGCTCTAACCTGTCTTCAGAAACCTATTAATCATTAACCTTATACAAACTGTGTCCACAGACACATTCTTCTGCTATTGGGTTTTTATAGATTATTGGCAAAATCCCATTCATCCTCATTTTAAGTAAAGAACAACAAAGCACAACTCATTCGTGCAATTATTCAATAAAATTTGTATCCATGCAAAACACTGGAGCACAGCATAGTGGCTACATTATTATAGTGGTTTATTCATCGCTGTTGTTTCCCGGATGCCTAGTTTTAAATAGCCACAACAACATAGTCAGGTCCAATAATATGTAGCAAAAAACTTGGGAAATTGATTATGAATTAAGGAATCAATTTCAATTTCAATCTTAAACTGAATGCAGGTGTTAAGTAGTACGTAAACTCTTTTTTTTCAAACTCAAAATTTATTTGAATATACATTATATATTTAAAGTTTATATAATAAAAGAATAAAATATAATAATATAATATATAAAAAATTATTGTTTTATTTGTTAAAATATGCAATTTTGTAAGCTAAATTAAAGGTCTAAAACCTGTGTAAATACAGCTCTATTCATCACAAACTCTGATTTTATGACCACAGCCCACAAAAGTTTTGTATTTAAAGTGGCAAAACAGGTGAATTTTTATTTTCTGGACAGTGTCAGAAAGTTCTATAAAAGTTCTAAAAGAAGTCTACTTAGCATTTAATGTGAACGCAGAATGTTCTTCAGAACCGATACATTTCAAAATGTCATTGTCCTGAGCACAGAAGCAACGTTTTTGTGGAACAACTTTTAGGCAGAAGGGAAGACACACTTTGTCCCCAGGAACAAAAATAAAAGAGAACACTGTTACATAGTGGTATCTGGATATCACTTTATTCAAAATTTCTGAGATAGAATTTTAAACAGAGCTTTTATTGACAAATATTCAACACAGACCCTGCTCAGTGTGGGGGAGAGAGGGGGGGAGAGAGAGAGACTAAGGTCACAGAGAGAGAGAGACAGAGAGAGAGAGAAAAAGAGAGAGAGAAAGAGAAAGAGAATGCCTGAAGCGTGTGAAAGTCATCACGTGAGCTAATGTTACTGTTATCATCAAGCAAGAAGCAAACTGGTAAAATATCAAAAACACAGTCAGATTTGTTGAATTTCTTCAGACCAGTTGGCAGTGAGACCCTAAGCAGGCCAAAGCTGTTTAGTGGCTGTGATTATACTGAAACAAGCAGAGGAGACTGTAGACAGATGGAATACACCACTCCTTCTAGATTCTTACCCTCCTTACTTTTTGAGTTAGTAAAAGAACTAATTCCGTTCTGGGCACCTGAGCTGAACTTGCTATGTCCAAACTTCCTCAAAAAGGAGTCTGTACTTAATGCCCTTTACTTGAGAAACAGCCCAAGGCTAATGTAGCAAGCAACAGAAAAATCCTAACCAATTATTACTGTGCAAACTGCATGTCTGACCCATCACACACTCGCTTTAAACTACTGAGTCATCTCAAACAGCCTTGCTAATGTGGTTTCTTGCCCTGCAGGACGCACGGGTGAATTTGGATCAGTGGCATCTTGAAGCCAAAACTGAGCCTGGATTTCTCTTCACATTCAATTGGTTGACTGCATTTGGGCTGAAGGTAAAACTGTACAAATGTGAATTCCTTGCTGAAATGTGGCTGTCAGCCTGCCGCCCTCAGACACTAAGCAGAAGTGCTAATGCCGTTAGCGCAGTGGTGGGGTGTTAGACTTTTATCGCCACTAGCCAAAGTCACAGGCCTCAGTAAATCTCACTCTAGACATGCCAAAGCTCTGCACTCCTGTGATCACTGACAATAGGCACCATTACTGCTAAATGGCTGGAGCTTTTAATGTCCTACCAAGCTGTTCTCAGCTTTTTTCACTGAACAAACCAATCGAGTGCATAGAAGCGTTGCAGAGTGGAATTTTCTCTTTGAAATGATTCATATTACAGAGTAATTTCCATAATTGTGCCTTAAAATAGAAAGAAAGAGAACATGTGGGCTCCTCAAGGCCATTTCTTAGGAGGAGTGCATGTATGAACGGTTTTTGCCCTGATTGCTATTTCAGTCATTCCATGCAGATGCATTTTAGCTGAAATAATGACATATAGGTGGAAAATGCTGCTGTGGTAACATAGAGATCATTGCTAGAACTGACCCTCTAACACAGGGGTGGGCAACTCTGGTCCTGGGGGACCGGTGTCAAGTTGTCAACAGTTTAATAGTTTCCCTCCTCAGACACACTCACTAAACCTGGCAATTAACAGATGAGTTCAACCTTGTGTGAGCAGTGAAAACACCAAACTGTGCTGGACACCGACCCTCCAGGACTGGAGTTGCCCACCCCTTATCTAACATATAATCTAGTTGAGGCTTTGATATTCAATATCTTTTGAAATATGTGGGGCATAAACTGCAGGTTATGTAATAAAAAGTCCTAATTCAATTTACTCTAGTTAAAGCTTTTTCTCCTTTTCTTATACTGTCAGATTGAACCAATTAACCACAAAGACACTTTTATGACCTTTGTTTAAATATTTATTTGCAGAGGGCGCCAATAATAATGAAACTAAGATGACAACAAATTATGGTATCACACACACAAAATGCTTCAACTAAATTCCTGAATTCAGCTGTCAAATATGTAGAGCTAGAGCGGTTCAGGTGTGTATGTGTGTCAGTGTGTGTGTGTGTATTTAAAGTGCGGTTTCTGACCTCAGTCATTCATTAAGTATGACAGATCTGACAAAGATGTTGGCAGATATTAGCAGGCACTGGTACGTGCAGTGAGGCACGTAGCAATCAGGCCCGACAGAACCTGAAAAACTATTGTTCTCATCAGGATGGCATGAACATAAACACACCGCCTGCCTGATATTGAGTAGACCTGCCTCATGCTCCTGCAACAGCTCTGACTGTGGTGCACTGTGTGTTCTGACCCCTTTCTATCAGTCACTGTTCACTTCTTAACCCACTTCTGTGAGATCCGAGCAGATGGGCTAGCCCACATGCATCAGTGAGACTTGGGTGCCCATGACCCTGTTGTACTAACTGCTGCATAGTCTTCACCGTGCGCTTACACGCTTCCTGTGCTGTGTGTGTTGGAGGTGATGAAAGAAGGGGAAGCCACAAAGACGATCCCACCGGAAACTGTGACACACCTAACGTTGCTGACTTTCATCTGAAGTTTTTGTTTTGTATTTGTTCAATATAACAAGGACAAGGAGGGAAAGGTCCTAAAGCAACCCCTTGTACCACTAGTAATAGCAATACCCTGCCAGCAAGAACACAACATATTATAAGCAACCATTAAAAAGTGGCATGGTGGCACAGTGGTTAGTGGTGAGAAGGTCCTCAGCCAGGGTCTTCTCCTCATGTCTGTGTGAGTTTTGAACAGGAGCTCCAATTTCCTCCGCTAGTCCAGAGACATGAAGATGAACTGGTGATGCGGAATTGAAATAATGTGTTTGTGCTGTGATGGGCCAGTGTCCTGTTTATGAGGGCTTGGGCTCCATCACCCCTGTGTGAATGAATGAATAAAAAATCTTAAAATAGAATCTTAAAATAAAAGCTGTAAAACATGCATCAATCAGCCATAACATTAAGACCAACAGTGAACTGATTAACACGGATTATCTCTTTACAGTGGCACCTGTCAGGGATGTGGGATATAATAGGCAGCAAGTGAACAGTCAGTTCGTAAAGTTGGATGTGTTGGAAGCAGGAAAAATGGGTGAGGATCTATATCACTTTGATTTGGGCCTGGGTGTGACGAATAGATGGCAGCGGGTTTTGTGGAGTGTTCCAGGTGTGCAGTAGTTAGTACCTACCGATCGGATCCAAGGAAGGAGAACTGGATGACTTATCTGTGACAGGGTCATGGGCACCCAGAGGTCATTGGAGTGCATGAGTACATAAGCATCCAATCCTGCAAATGAGCTGCTGTGGTTTAAGAAGTGAATGCTGACTGATAGAAAGGGGTCAGAACACACAGTGCACCACAGTCAGAGCTGTTTCAGCAACATGAGGGACCTACTCAGTATTAGACAGGTGGTGTTAATGTAAAGGCTGATCAGTGCCTTTCCAATAGTAACACAACCTCATATGTGAGCTGTGAGCAGACTCCTGCAAAACCATCTTCACACAAAGACTGAATGTCATTTCATCAGAGCTGTGCCTTAGTAGAGTCATGACTTACTAGGAGCCAGTGTAATCAAAATGCCTTGTATTGTGCAATACCTGCCTGACTCAGGACCTTAAACTGCCTCCCTCCGGACTATAAGACATGCCAATGATTTTAACAGTCCATAAAATGTTGAAATGATGGTGCCACAGACTGGTACCCATACAGTGGCATTGGTCATGTGGGTTATCCTCCCAGACTTTGCAGCTTAGAAATGTTAATAACGAATGCAGGGGGAGGGGAAATGTTTTATATTATGTAATAGTATCATAGAGAATCAGCTGTAGAGGCAAATCTCTGCAGCAGACATGGTAAACCAGTAATGAAGAGAGTACAATGCTCGAATATACACAGATCAGCAATTAAAAACCACCTGCCCTGAGTAGGTCCCTCATGCTGCTGAAACAGCTCTGACTGTGCTGAACTGTGTTCTGGCCTCTTTCTATCAGCATTCACTTCTTAAACCACAGTAGCTCTTCTCTGGAATCCGACCAGTCTTGTCTTCACTCCCCACAAGCATCAGTGAGCCTTGGGTGCCCATTACCCTGTCAGCAGTTTGCTTATTCTTCCTTATGGTAAGAACTACTGCAGATCTGTAACATTCCACAAGACCTTCTGTTTTGGAGACGCTCGGACTCAGTGGTCTGGCCATCACAGTTTGGGCCTCAGATCCTCACGCTCACCGATTTCTCCTGCTTCCAGCACATGAACAAACTGTTCAACTGTTGGTGGTTTTGATGATGTGGCTGATGGATGGAAGTTGCTGCTGTTGACCCAGCTGCTTTACATTAACTTACTAAAGCATCAACTCCGCAGCAACAGTCAGTGTATGCACCCAGCTCATCAACTACTGACCGCCTGCATTGAAGTGAAAAAGTCTCATTTATTCTTAAGGACTGTTAGTTGATTAGTGCTTCCAAAAACAAGGTACGAGAGGGGTTCCCAGTGCTGGCGTATGAAGGCTCAGTGCTCAGAAAAAGGCAACCTTGTGGGTTGTATCAACATGTCACGGTTAACAGACATAAGCAATAGAACATTGGTCAATGTTAAATTTCCAAAACATTCATTCGGGTGTGTTCACAATGAAAAAAAATCGTCATTTGCCATTTCCTACACATTTTGGATTTCCCTGCTAACAAACACCTGTGATCATCATTAACAAAGCTCCCTCAGGTTGAAGTGAGTGCATCAGGAAGGAAACAGAGGACAGGGGTCGTCCAGGAACGGGGCTGAGAATCACTGAGGCTGCAGTTCAAAGACTGTTTACTGCTTTCCTCATCCATGATGCCAAACCAATTTGTCAAGTGTGCTATTTTACAGCGAACGTGACTCATGTGCCATTGTGAACACACTAAATTGCGCACAAAATGCGACCTCTGCATTTAATCCACCACGCGTGCACATGTGGAGCAGTAGGCAGCTATGAGAGGTGCCCAGGCAGCAGTATGGAACGGTACCTTGATCACGGGTACCTCAGTGGTACCCAGGTCAGCGACCTTCTGTTCACAAGGGGAAGGTCCTAACCGCTAGGTCACCACTCCCCACGGCCTGTTCTGAATACAGCGCAAGATCCCAACTGACAAAAGAAAGTTAAATGTGGGGTCAAGGACGTCATGGTCATTCTGAGAATAGTCTTACTGAGTGTTACTGAAGGGGAAGTTGACTGATAGTGCGGTGGAAAGTTCATGACCCACTGAAGGCTATTCATCACATACAACTTGATAGCTGAACTTGACCTGCAGCTACAAGTCAAAATACTGCAAGGACAACTTCACATTTAAACCCCAATAAAACAACGACATCGTGAAGATATACAGGACTATTTCTTGTCTTAAGCACTTGCCACAATCTCAAAACCAGCTTTATTATTAATATGATAATTATTTTTCTTTTTGTAGTAAAGGCAAGACAAATTCATCATAAAACCATCATCCGTATAACAGTGTCGGCTTTAACCATGAGAGCTAAAACAAGTTATCAAGGTATGACGCATACGAGAGTCGTTTTCCCGGCACACCACTGAAGAGCAGAACACAGCCATGGCCACTTCGTCTCACGATCGTGGGCTTTAGGGTGTGACCTACTTCTCAAACAGGAATAACCCAGCATTAATATCGAACCCTCCAACAGCAGGTCAGGTTGTCCAAACTACACCGGTACAATTACGAGTACCTGCTGTAGCTAAACTGGTACTGTATGTGACCCAATGCAGCATGTTTAGAGCACAGAAGTAAAAAAAACAGGAGATCCAGGATGAAGATCCATCACTAAACAAGGCGAATCATCATCATCATCATCAGTAGCAGCATAGGTTCAAACTGTCCACTTTGTTTTCCGTCCTCCTGTCCAACTACATAAGCTGCACAGCACCACTGGCCACTAGGGGAGCTATAGTGCGATAGCGCATCAAGTGTTGGGAGCCCTCTTCCAAGTCTACGACATACTCCCTAAAGAGAGACAGACAGAGACAGATGTAGAAACACACAGTAAAAGAGTGATTAATGCCCCAAAATGAAGCGAACAAGTCATTATTATACATTTTCTGCAAACTGCATACAGTACGGCTACAACAATAATGCGATGAGGATCTGTCACTACTGGGGCGACTCACCTCCTGCTCAACAGGTCATATAGGAATTCTCATCATCATTATTATTATTATTATTATTATTAATAATAGAGGACCATATCCATCCCATGATTCTTCAGTCCAAGCCTGAACCCAGTAGCTGTATCAGGAGGATTTTTAACATGACAACATCAAGGTTCAGGTCTAATAAAGACACTGATGCATATTTCACTACTACAGTGGAAGGATGAAGCTCAAACCCCACAGGTTTAAAAAAAAAAAAAAAAAAAAAAAAAAAAAAAAAAAAAAACCAAAAAAAATACTGCCCCCACAGGTAACATACAGAATTGCAGTCTGGGCTGCAGGTTGGGTTAAACCGAGGGAAATGAATGCGAATGGAACGTCGTATTGAACTCAATCAAGCTCCGCTACAAAACACAGAGGAGCTCAGAGCACATTCGCAGTGTTAAATGCCGTGTGGAGTAGGCCTAACAGCGTGTTGTGGCTTGAGACAAGAGTGTGATCTTAGCACAAAGCTAATTGGTGGAATATTTGATTCTACGCCTTGTTAGCGACAACGGCCTTGTAGCTCGAGTGCAAAACTGAAGCAGCACACTTCATACACCAAGCTCGTCTTGACCGACTGACTAAATTGAAAGTGGAAACCGTATACATTTTATTTTTGATGTTGTGCTTCTAAATTTTATGTTTAAACTACTGTATAAAAACTAGAAATCTTAAATCTTTAAAATAAACATTTAATTTTGCAAAATAAAAAAAAAAACCTTAGAAATCTCAACACACTCCTGGATTCTTTAGTGTGCAGAACTCTACCTCTGTTCATCGGTCTCTGGCTCCACCAGGATGTTCTCCTGCCTCTCCTTTACCCGGAGAAAAACAAACGAGTCCAGACACGGTTCAGGAACTGCACACATGCAAGTTTAGGTTAAAATCAAAGATCACAAGATGTTGTTGTGTACAATCCAAGAGGAATAAAAGGAATTCAAATATGGCTGAATTTTTAAGGTTTTTATCTTTAGGTCTAAAACTCAGGGCTAGGAAATACTTAAGAGACCGGCAGAGACAACGGTGGGTCAATCACCTGTGACATGCATGCAACATAAAAAAGATATGTAAATGAGCTTGGTTCTTATTGGCTGTCCTGCATTGGTTCGCATTACAGAAGCAGACCAGACTGAAAGACTCCTTATAACTTTAGTCTGAATGCCTAATGTTTTATAGCCTGATTAGGCTTACACCATCATCAGCCATAACATTAGCACCACCTGCCTAATACTGAGTAGGTCCCTCATGCTTCAGAAACAGCTCTGACTGTGGTGCACTGTGTGTTCTGACCCCTTTCTATCAGAGTCAGCGTTCACCACAGTAGCTCCTCTGTGGGATCGGCCCAGGCTTCACTCCCCATGTGCATCAACAAGCCTTGGGAGCCCACGACCATGTCACAGATTTACCAGGGGTCCTTTTTGGCTCACATTTGGTAAAGTACCAACTACTGCACACCTGGAAAACTCCACAAGACCTGACGTTTTGGAGATGCTATGACTTCGTCGTCTAGAACATCACAATAAGGTAATTGTCAAAGTGGCTCAGATCTTTACATGTGATCAATTCTCCTGTTTCCAGCGCATCAACATCAAGAACTAACTGTTCACTGGCCTAATACATCCCAGCCCCCAGACAGGTGCCACTGTAATGAAAGAACTTCCCACTTTACCAGTCAGTGTTAATGTTATGGCTGATGTACATGTAGTCCCTTTATATGGACCATATGGCTTAAAGAGTGAATGGTATGTTTTTAAAAAATCTCATCTCACCTGCTTTCAGCATATCAATGCTCTGTAGATTTGGAGGCATGTGTTTCAGAGCTACAGCCTTCAGGTAAACTTCTGTATTAGCCAGGTATCTATGGGCAGAGCGCATTATTAATAAAATAATTCACTTGTTCCTGTGTTTTAGCAGGGCTGGGTTTTGGAAACCATTGTCAGGGTTGACACGGATAAACAGGACTCTTACTCTTTAGCAAAGGCAAACTCTTCTGGAGAGAGAAAGGAGGGATCACTGTTCGCCCGTGACTTCTCTTTCTCCAAGACGTGAGGGAAGAACTTCTCAATCTGCAGGAAGGAATTGCAGCAAAAACACTTACATTAGTAAACACAAGAGGGAGACACAGACATCTTAAAATGCCATATGGTTTGTACATGGTAACACAATGCTGTTCAAAAATGTAGTACTGCTTTTGTAACCATTAAAGCAATGATTCTTCAGCCCAAATGTAGCGGATTTGTCAAGAAACACATGCCTTAATCGTCACACACTTGACTCGGTCTAGGTTGAGTCTGTTTAACCTTAAACAAACTTGGTCATGTGGTTTCTGACAATAAATGATGCACTATTATGTACTGAAAAAGACAAAAGAGCAGACAAAATCATACATCAGACAGATTTTTAGTTATACATCTTTCTACAGACAGATATCAATACAGCCATAACATTAACACCACTCACAGATGAATAACAATGACTGTATAGTTATTTCATTTCAAAAGCACCTGTCAGGGGGGTAAACAGTCAGTTCATAAAGTTGATGTGCTGGAAGCAGAAAAAATGGGCAGGTGTAAGAATCTGAAGGATTTATTGTGATGACTAGTCAGAGCATCTTCGAAACAGCAGGTCTTGTGGAGTGTTCCAGGTGTGCAGCAGTCAGATCCTACTAACAGTGATACAAGGAAGGACAAGTGGTGAAGCAGTGACAGGGTCGTGGGCACCCAAGGCTCACTGATGCACGTGAGGAGTGAAAACTATGTTTGGTCTGACCCCATAAGAGGAGAAAATGTGAATGCTGACTCTGATAGAAAGGGGTCAGAACACACAATGCACCACAGTCAGAGCTGTTTCAGCAGCAGGAGGAACCTACTCAATATTAGGTAGGTGGTGTTAATGTTATGGCTGATTGGAGTATAATACAGTGCACATAAGCGAGTCTATTTAAGATTATGTCGCTTAAAAATTAACTTCCATTAGCAGAGTGGTTTCAGATAAGTACATAACCTTCTTCTACTTGTTCTGCTTCCAATTTTTGTACTAACTATTTAAAAATAATTTTCTTTAATTAAAATATTTTTTTAATCCACAAGACTCACATATTTTAAAAATTTAACAATACAAAAAACATAATTTAAAAATCCAAAACATATCAAAAAGTGTGCAACCTGGCCAAAGTTTTTAGCCAAATCGACTCCGTCTGAAAGTTTTGTGCTGGGTTTTTTCATGGAAAAGCTCATCGGTCATGAACTGAACAAGTTTTCCAGCTAAAACCCTTCACAGGCATCACTGAAGACTAAACCTTTCGAGGTCTTTTGTCTCTCTGCTACCTTCTGCAGTCGAGAGCGGAGGTAGCTGCTTAGAACAAAGCGTATGCGGTCAATCTCCATGCGGTGGACGCTGGCCTTCAGGTCTCCTTTCCTGACTCGCTGCAGATTTTCCTCCTAAAATCAGAGAACATTGTGATGCCTGCTGCTCTGATTAACATCTGCTGATTGTGATGATTGTGCTTTTCAAAAATTGCTTCTCCGTTCATCTCATCCCATTCCAACCCTGCAAATACAGGGGACATCCAGATTGAGGACCAGGGCTTTAAACACATAGGCTATACTTGGGCAGCACCGAAAAGTGCAACCAAAAACAGTTACACAATTGAGAGACAATGCAGAATTTTTTTTTTTTGCCCAAATCATTCATACCAGTGTATGTAACAACTCCAAAGACATGTGTAGAATCACTGCTGGCTTTGGATAATAAGTAAAATGGCTAAATTTGTGTGGTCTACATTACAAGCCCTTGTTTCATTCACTGTTTAGAAATCTACAACTACAAGCTTCTCTACAATGAACCAGTTCACATCAATTCTCTCTCAATTACTGAATTACAAAGAAGAAGAAGTGAAAGTGACTGTCATTGTGAACCCACTCAAGCACCACAACGAAATGTGACCTCTGCATTTAACCCATCACACGTGGAGCAGCGGGCAGCTATCAACAGCACCCAGGGAGCAGTGTAGTGGGACGGTACCTTGCTCAAGGGTACCTCAGCAGGCTGGGACTCAAACCTGCAACCTTCAGGTCCCAAAGGCAGTGTCCTAACCACTAGGCCACCACTGCCCAAGAAGAAGATGGACTTCCCCCATAAGAGATTCCAGCACCTCAATAACCATAAATGATGCAAACCAGGACCAGGAACATTTTGGAATTATGAAATACAGTATATAGTTTGGCCACTAGAACTGCAGTTGGAAAGCACAGCTGTGCAATGCTTATGCTGCAATGCTGCAATCCAAAATCCTTCCCCTCAACCCAACCATCCATACCCACCATATGTGTGAGCTGCTCCATCACACACTCCACCAACTCAGACTTGCTCTCCAGAAGCTCAGGGGAGAACTTTTCATTGAGCCAAGCCTGAAACAGAAGAACAGAGAAATAGCCACACAAAATGTGAAACGACTTGAGAAAATGAAGAGTTTTGGTAAAATAACAGGTGGACAACACGGCCAAAAGTATTCAGACAGCTCTGTAAGGACAGGCATTCGACTGTGCAAGCACTGCTTTTACACCGATCAGCCACAACCACTGACAGGTGAAATGAGTAACATTGATTATCTCTATCTATACAATGATACTTGTCAAGGCAGGTGAGATAAAATAGGCATCAAGAGAACAGTCAGTTTTAGAAGTTGATGCACTGGAAGCAGGAAAAAAAGGGTGCACGTAAGGATCTGGGCCACTTTGACAAGATACTTATTGTGATGGCTAGACGACGCAGTCAGAGCATCTCCAAAATGTCAGGTCTTGTGGAGCACTCCAGGTGTGCAATATGCTAGTACATCCAAGTCATCCAAGGAAGAACTGGTGAAGTGGCAACAGGGTCTAGGGAACCCAGGGGTTTCTGATCCGCATGGGGACTGAAGGCGAGTCTGTCTGGTCTGATCCCACAGAGCTACTGTGGTTTGAGAAGTGAATGGAGGTGGTGTTAATTTTCTGGCTGATCAATGTATCGTTCTTAAGAACACAGGAATCTAAGGGCTGCTGTGGAGCAGTGGTTGGGGTGATTTAAAGAAGTGGTGTTTGTGGCCCTGAACTGATCATCTATAATCAGTACCTCACCTCACTAATGCTCTTGTGAAAGGAGGTCACCAAATCCTCACAGCAATGTTCCACCATCTAAGAGGTGCAGCAAACATCAAAGAAGCTTTCAATGGGGAAACGTTTTAGACCCACTGCCCTGCACGTTAGTGTTTTCCCTGCCTTATCAGCCCCACTTCAGCTCAGTGAGGGCTTGTTACTGAGCTGATCAGTTGGATCGGTGTTGGGTGCAGGAGAAAACCTAGAACGTGCAGGAAACACTGCAGTAAACAAGAAACACGCCTCTCTCAGCAGTTTGTACAGCAGTAAGAGTTATGACAGTACTTCTGGAGCCCCTCTGCTCCACTCACCCACCTCCTCCAGCCTGGAGATGAGCTCAGCCGGAGTCATTACATCTTCCTGGCTCTCTTCTTCTTCACTATGATCGCCAGCATCCGAAAAGGCATCAGCCATTGTGCTAAAGCTAACCGAACTCCTACACTAAAGTACCTTATGGCCGTGTTAGCACACAGACCAGCGAGCTGTTACTCTCTTTGACAGTTTCTCGTCAAAACCGAGACTTTACTGACAGGTTACCGAAACGGGGCGAAGTCATCAGTGTAATCCAGCAAATAAATGCGATGAAGACATGTTTGCGTACAGAAAAACTTCAGTAAACCCTACGCTGACAGACCGCCGTACTGCGGGGCTTACACTCGCCGAGGAAGCGGGACGCACATTTCGCGCCAAATAACCATTTTTTGTTTAGTGGCGTCATCATATCATCAAGCATGTTGTGCTGCGTAAATATGCGCAGTGCGCCGTATCCTCTCAAGTGGTTCGTGTCAGATTATGCGCAGAGCTCCACAACGCGTATCATATCATATCATATGTTCTGAAAACAGGATTTATATTTCTTCAAATATTTGTATTCATTTTTTCGTAGTAAATAATGGAAGTTAAAGAATAAACAGTATATAATGAAAACCTAAAAGAGTATATATTTACACATGGACTTGACATTTCCTCCATACATGGCAATGAAATACGGTGTTGGTCCTCCGAACAGAGAGGGCAGCACTGTGCTCTGTTCGCACTGACTACAGTCAGTTATAAGTTCCTCTTAGCGAGCTGGTGTCACACCACAGTCAGCAGGATGGCGGCCAGGTTTCTTGTCCGAAATGCGGTCCGAGTTGCGTTGACCAGCCGGGCTCTCCCAGCTCGGGCTGTTACTCGGGGGATGGCAGCTGGAGGTGATGTTAACCTTGCCTTTATTTCTAATCGTGTGCTTCAGAAACGTCCGCGTTAGCCTAGCTCTCCTGGCTAGCCGGCTACGCTGAAGGACACCGGGCGCTTGGCTGCGCTGCTTTAACTGAATCCGACATGTGGTTCTCACTAATCTTTAAACTGATGCGTTGCCAAACAAAGAAGTTCGTTAGTTGTTGACCTCCGAGGACGATTCGTCATATTGTAGTTGGAGTCCGGGGCCTTTGGTGGTTACGCCAAATAGTGCAAACCGCCAAAGTCAGTGGGGTCATTACAGCGCCCGCAGCAGTGCGCATCGGTTTGTTCTTGCTGTTAGAAGCCGAAGGGTGCTGCGCCCTGGGTCACTGTACCTCACTGTTCACTGTACCTCACTGTTCATTGTAGCTACATGTTCGAGACGTTTTGATGTTTAAAATGCAGTGGTGCGGTGCAGAGATCCAGTGATCACGTGACAGGAACTGGTGCACTTATTTTATTTTGTATCGTGTAATAAAAATAAAGCTATTTTTATTTACTCCGCAAAATTGAATACAGAAATATGTAAATGTGGTGTGTGCATATGTGTATATTATATAATCCTTTTTTGCTCCATAAGTACTGTTCCACTAAGTAATAAAACACATTTTCTTGGCTATAATGCAACATATTTGTAATCATTTTATGAGAGCGCTTTTAGAAGCATAAAGCTCTTTAAATGTTTCGTTCAGTAACAACAGTTTTATATACGAACCGTCTGACCTTGATAATTATGCACAAAATAATTGGTAATAGTTGGTTGTAAAATACGCCCCTGTATACATGTCATTTTTAAGCACATGCAAAAACGACATTCTTGATCCTCTGAATTATAAGGTTGTTGAGCTTCTACTGTATTTCTGTCATCTGGTTCTCAAATTGCAGCCTTGACGGTGCTTGCTAGGCTGTGTTGTGTATTTTGAGTATCTTATGATGTCCGTTCAATGCACCTTCATACTAGATGGAATGGGATTTGACTTCTTAATGATTTTTGTAAACCTAAATGTGAGATGTGTTGACTCTTCTATTACTACTAAACTCTCTTTAAAGTTGATGTGTTGTAGAATACATGTTTTGGGTAAAAGAGACAATTTTCTCTCTTCAACTGGGAAATTAAATTGCCTTTGCTCCCCAGTAAAGAATAATACACGCTTGAGTCTTTGGTCGAGTTTTTCCCAAACGTTTGTTCCTTCTTTCCATGTCTGCATACAGGTATCCCCACTGATGAGGAGCAGGCCACTGGACTGGAAAAAATCGTTCTGAGTGCAGCCAAAAAGGGGGCGGTGAGTATGGACACATCTGAATGTACTAAATTAGTACTATGTGCAAAGGTGATCACCTCTGTAAACATAATCCATACTGTCTTTCCTCAGGATCCCTACAGCATGCTGAAGCCTAAGGAGTACGCAGGCACTAAGCAAGACCCACATGTCGTGCCATCCATCACGAACAAGAGAATTGTTGGCTGTGTCTGTAAGTAATGGCTTGAATCATTTTGAATGTAAACTAAGCAGTATTACTTCACTGATGATGGCTTATTTTGTCATTGTGAACACGCTCAATCAAATACAAAGTGCACCACAACAAAATGCGACCTCTTCATTTAACTCATCACACGTGCAGCTATCAGCAGCGCAAAGGGAGCAGTGTAGCGGGACAGTACCTTGCTCAAGGGAACCTCAGTGGTGCCTGGGTCAGGACTTGAACCAGTGACCACCTGTTCACAAAGGCAAGGTCCTAACCCCTAGGCCTCCACTGCCAAGTAATGTTAAATGTCATGAACAAAAAATGTGACCAGAGGGAGGTCCATCTTCACCAGTTCATGATCAATGCAGTGCCCTGATTGGTCCAAGAGCTGTTTTAATAAGATGAAATCCCAAATTTCACCTGCGCTGGAGCTGGTTAGCCATGGAGTGTAACCAGGTAAAAAAATTGTCTTGCTTCAGGAACCAGGTCCCAGATGCTGCACAAGTTATTGCTGTTTGGAGTGTTTATGTATGCATATGGTTTTTAGTTCTTTATATAGATTGATCTGACAAACAAAATGTTTAAATGTGTATAAAATTA